>JAURSC010000048.1:0-114874 GCA_030788265.1 Drosophila americana | reverse complement strand
ATATAGCTGCCATAGGAACGATCGGTCGAAAATTAAGATGTATGAAAAAACATTTTGTTTTTCAAGATATCTTGACTGATCTCGGCCATTATTAGTTTTACAATACTCCTATTATATAGGCAAAATCCTATAAGGATGGACCACTATATCAGATAGCTGCAATAGGAACGATTGGTCGAAAATTAAGTTGTTGTATGAAAAAACATTTTGTTTTCAAGATATCTTGACCAAACAAGACATTTATTAGTTTACTATGCTCCTCATATATATGCAAGATCCTATTAAGATAGGACACCATATCATATATCTGCCATAGGAACAATCTCGTTCGAAAAATAAGTTGTTGTATGAAAAACATTTTGTTTTTCAAGATATCTTTACCAAACTCGGCTTTATTAGTTTTACTAAACTCCTATTATATAGGCATAATCCTATAGGGATCGGACCACTACATCACATAGCTGCCGTAGGAACGATCGGTCGAAAATTAAGTTGTAAAGAAATATTTTGTTTTCAAATATCTTGACCAAGCTCGGCATTTATTAGTTTTACTATACTCCTATTATATAGGCAATATCCTATAAAGATCGGACCACTATATCATATAGCTATATCATATATAGAAAATGATCGTTCGAAAATAAGTTGTTGCATGAAAAAACATTTTTTTTTATCAAGATATCGTGACCAAACTCGGCAGAATATCCTATTAAGATCGGACCACTATATCATATAGCTGCCATAGAAACTCCTATTTTATAAGTCCTATAAGGTTCGGACCACTATATCATAAAGTTGCCATAGGAACGATCGGTCGAAATTAAGTTGTTGTATGAAAAACATTTGTTTTTCAAGATATCTGGACAAACTCGGCAGAAAATCCTATTAAGATCGGACCACTATATCAAATATAGCATATATAGCTGCCATAGAAACTCCTATTTTATAAGTCCTATAAGGTTCGGACCACTACATCATACAGTTGCCATTAGAACGATCGGTCGAAAATTAAGTGTTGTATGAAAACATTTTTTTTTTCAAGATATCTTGACCAAACAAGACATTTATTAGTTTTACTATGCTCCTCATATATATGCAAGATCCTATTAATACAGGACCACCATATCATATATGAAAAAAACACTTTGTTTTCAAATATCTTGACCAAACAAGGAATTTATTAGTTTTACTATACTCCTCATATATAAGCAAATTCCTATTAAGACCGGATCACTATATCATATAGCTGCCATATGAACGTTCGGTCAAAAATTAAGTTGTGGTATTAAAAACCATTTTGTTTATCAAAATATCTTGACCAAACTCGGCAGAAAAATCCTATTAAGATCGGACCACTATATCATATAGCTGCCATAGGAACCATAGGTCGAAACTAAATTGTATGAAAAAAAATTTTGTTTTTCGAGATAGCTTGACCAACCTCGACATTTATTAGTTTTACTATACTCCTCTATATAGGCAAAGTCCTATTAAGATCGGACCCACTATATTATATAGCTGCCATAGGAATCATCGGTCGAAAATTAAGTGTATGAAAAACATTTGTGTTCCAAGATATCTTGACCAAACTCGACATTTATTAGTGATACTATGCTTTCATATATATGCAAAATCCAATTAAGATAGGACCACTATATCATATATCTGCCATAGGAACGATCGGTCGAAAATAATTTGGTGTATGAAAAATATTTTGTTTTCAAGATATCTTGACCAAAAAAGGCATTTATTAGTTTTAATATACTCCTCATATATGCAAGATCCTATTAAGATCGGATCACTATATATATAGCTGCCATATGAACGTTCGGTCAAAAATTAAGTTGTGGTATCAAAAACCATTTTGTTTATCAAAATATCTTGACCAAAACTCGGCAGAAAATCCTATTAAGATCGGACCACTATATCATATAGCTGCCATAGAAAACTCTATTTTATAAGTCCTATAAGGTTCGGACCACTATATCAGATAGCTGCCATAGGAACCATAGGTCGAAAATTAATTGTATGAAAAAAAAATTGTTTTTCGAGATATCTTGACCAACTCGACATTTATTAGTTTTACTATACTCCTCTTATATAGGCAAAGTCCTATTAAGATCGGACCACTATTATATAGCTGCCATAGGAATCATCGGTCGAAAATTAAGTTGTATGAAACATTTTGTTTCCAAGATATCTTGACCAAACTCGACATTTATTAGTGATACTATGCTTCTCATATATATGCAAAATCCTATTAAGATAGGACCACTATATCATATATCTGCCATGGAACGATCGGTCGAAAATAATTTGTGTATGAAAAATATTTTGTTTTCAAGATATCTTGACCAAACAAGGCATTTATTAGTTTTAATATACTCCTCATATATAGGCAAATTCCTATTAAGATCGCACCACTATATTATATAGCTGCCATAGGAATCATCGGTCGAAAATTAAGTTGTATGAAAAAACATTTTGTTTCCAAGATATCTTGACCAAACTCGACATTTATTAGTGATACTATGCTTCTCATATATATGCAAAATCCTATTAAGATAGGACCACTATATCATATATCTGCCATAGGAACGATCGGTCGAAAATAATTTGTTGTATGAAAAATATTTTGTTTTTCAAGATATCTTGACAGTTTACAGTACTCATTATATAGGCAATATCCTATAAAGATCGGACCACGATCGGTCGAAAATTAAGTTGTTGCATGAAAAAACATTTTGTTTATCAAGATATGGTGACCAAACTCGGCATTTCCTAAATTTACTATACTTTACTATATCGGCATTTCCTAAATTACAGTACTCCTATAATATAGGCAAAATCCTATTAATATCGGTACACTATATAATATATCTGCCATAGGAACGATCGGTCGAAAATAATTTGTGTATGAAAAAACATTTTGTTTTTCAGAATATCTTGACCAAACAAGACATTTATTAGTTTTACTATACTCCTCATATATAGGGGAATTCCTATTAAGATCGGACCACTATATCATATAGCTGCCATAGGAACCATAGTCGAAATTAATTGTATGAAAAAAAAATGTTGTTTTCAAGATATCTTGACCATACAAGACATTATTAGTTTTACTATACTCATATATAGGCAAATTCCTATTAAATCGAACCACTATATCATATAGCTGCCATAGGAATCATCGGTCGAAAATTAAGTGTATGAAAAAACATTTTGTTTCCAAGATATCTTGACCAAATCGGCATTTGTAAGTTTTACTTTACTCATCATAAATCCTATTAAGATCGGATCACTATATCATATAGCTTCCATAGGAGCGATCGACCGAAATTAAGTTGTTGTATGACAAAACATTTTACTTTTCAAGATATCTTTACCAAACTCGGAATTTATTAGTTATACTATACCGTCATGTGCATGCAAAATCTATTAAATTCGGACCACTATATCATGTAGCTGCCATAGGAACGATCGGTCGAAAATTAAGTTGTGGTATGAAAAAAAAATTTGTTTTTCAAGATATCTGACCAACCTCGACATTTATTAGTGTTACTGTGCTCCTCACTATATGCTAAATCTTATTAAGATAGGACCACTATGACATATAGCTGCCATAGGAACGATCGGTCGAGAACTAGGTTTTTGATTAAAAACTTGTTTTGTTTACCAAGATATCTTTACAAACTCGACATTTATTAGTTTTAATAGCTCCTCATATATATGCAAAATCCTATTAAGATAGGACCACTATATATATATCGCAATAGGAACGATCGGTCGAAAATGAGTTGTTGTATGAAAAAAACATTTTGTTTTTCAAGATATCTTTACCAAACTCGACATTTATTAGTTTTACATACTCCTCTTATATAGGCAAAGTCTATTAAGATCGGACCAATATATCATATAGCTGCCATAGGAATCATCGGTCGAAAATTAAGTTGTATGAAAAAACATTTTGTTTCCAAGATATCTTGACCAAACTCGACATTTATTAGTTTACTATGCTCCTCATATATATGCAAAACCCTATTAAGATAGGACCATATATCATATATCTGCCATAGGAACGATGGTTCAAAAATTAAAGTGTTGTATGAAAAAAACATTTTTTTCAAGATATCTGACCAAACTCGGCATTATAAGTTTTACAATACTTCTATTATTTAGGCAAATCCTATAAGGATTGGACCACTATATGACATAGCTGCAATAGGAACGACCGGTCGAAAATTAAGTTGTATGAAAAAACATTTTGTTTTTTACTTTGCTCCTCATATATATGCAAAATCTATTAAGATAGGACCACTATATCATATATCTGCCAT
Source organism: Drosophila americana (assembly GCA_030788265.1). Classification (NCBI taxonomy): domain Eukaryota; kingdom Metazoa; phylum Arthropoda; class Insecta; order Diptera; family Drosophilidae; genus Drosophila; species Drosophila americana. The sequence goes on along the minus strand of JAURSC010000048.1, from coordinate 110,537 downwards.
AGGAACGATCGGTCGAAAATAATTGTTGTATGAAAAAATATTTTTTTTCTAGATATCTTGACCAACCTCGACATTTATTAGTTTACTATACTCTCTCTATATAGGCAAAGTCCTATTAAGCTCGGACACTATATCATATAGCTGCCATAGGAATCATCGGTCGAAAAATTAAGTTGTGGTGAAAAACATTTTGTTCCAAGATATCTTGACCAAACAAGGAATTTATTAGTTCTACTATACTCCTCATATATAAGCAAATTCCTATTAGATCGGATCACTATATCATATAGCTGCCATATGAACGTTCATTCAAAAATTAAGTTGTGGTATCAAAAATCATTTGTTTATCAAAATATCTTGACCAAACTCGGCAGAAAATCTATTAAGATCGGACCACTATATCATATAGCTGCCATAGAAACTCCTATTGTATAAGTCCTATAAGGTTCGGACCACTATATCATATAGCTGCCATTGGAACCATAGGTCGAAAATTAAATTGTATGAAAAAAAATTTGTTTTTCGAGATATCTTGACCAACCTCGACATTTTTAGTTTTACTATACCTCTTATATAGGCAAAGTCCTATTAAGATCGGACACTATATTATATAGCTGCCATAGGAATCATCGGTCGAAAATTAAGTTGTATGAAAAAACATTTTGTTTCCAAGATATCTTGACCAACTCGACATTTATTAGTGATACTATGCTTCTCATATATATGCAAAATCCTATTAAGATATGACCACTATATCATATATCTGCCTAGGAACGATCGGTCGAAAATAATTTGTTGTATGAAAAATATTTTGTTTTTCAAGATATCTTGACCAAACAAGGCATTTATTAGTTTTAATATACTCCTCATATATAGGCAAATTCCTATAAGATCGGACCACTATATTATATAGCTGCCATAGGAATCATCGGTCGAAAATTAAGTGTATGAAAAAAACATTTTTTTCTCAAGATATCTTTACCAAACTCGACATTTATTAGTGATACTATGCTTCTCATATATATGCAAAATCCTATTAAGATAGGACCACTATCATATATCTGCCATAGGAACGATCGGTCGAAAATATTTGTTGTATGAAAAAATATTTTGTTTTTCAAGATATCTTGACCAAACAAGGCATTTATTAGTTTTAATATACTCCTCATATATAGGCAAATTCCTATTAAGATAGGACCACCTTATCATATAGCTGCCATAGGAACGATCGGTCGAAAATTAATTGTATGAAAAAACATTTTGTTTCTCAAGATATCTTTACCAAACTCGACATTTATTAGTGATACTATGCTTCTCCTATATATGCAAAATCCTATTAAGATAGGACCACTATATCATATATCTGCCATAGGAACGATCGGTCGAAAATAATTTGTTGTATGAAAAAATATTTGTTTTTCAAGATATCTTGACCAAACAAGGCATTTATTAGTTTTAATATACTCCTCATATATAGGCAAATTCCTATTAAGATAGGACCACCTTATCATATAGCTGCCATAGGAACGATCGGTCGAAAATTAAGTTGTATGAAAAAACATTTTGTTTCTCAAGATATCTTTACCAAACTCGACATTTATTAGTGATACTATGCTTCTCCTATATATGCAAAATCCTATTAAGATAGGACCACTATATCATATATCTGCCATAGGAACGATCGGTCGAAAATAATTTGTTGTATGAAAAAATATTTTGTTTTTCAAGATATCTTGACCAAACAAGGAATTTATTAATTTTACTATACTCCTCATATATAAGCAAATTCCTATTAAGATCGCACCACTATATCATATAGCTGCCATAGGAACGATCGGAAGAAAATTAAGATGTATGAAAAAACATTTGTTTTTCAAGATATCTTGACTGAACTCGGCATTTATTAGTTTTACAGTACTCCTATTATATAGGCAATATCCTATAAGGATTGGACCACTATATCAGATAGCTGCAATAGGAACGATCGGTCGAAAATAATTTGTTGTATGAAAAAACATTTTGTTTTTCAGAATATCTTGACCAAACAAGACATTTATTAGTTTTGCTATACTCCTCATATATAGGCGAATTCCTATTAATATCGGACCACTATATCATATATCTGCCATAGGAACGATCGGTCGAAAATTAAGTTGTTGCATGAAAAAACATTTTGTTTATCAAGATATGGTGACCAAACTCGGCATTTCCTAAATTTACAGTACTCCTATAATATAGGCAAAATCCTATTAATATCGGTACACTATATCATATATCTGCCATAGGAACGATCGGTCGAAAATAATTTGTTGTATGAAAAAACATTTTGTTTTTCAGAATATCTTGACCAAACAAGACATTTATTAGTTTTGCTATACTCCTCATATATAGGCGAATTCCTATTAAGATCGGACCACTATATCATATAGCTGCCATAGGAACCATAGGTCGAAAATTAAATTGTATGAAAAAAAATGTTTTTTCAAGATATCTTGACCATACAAGACATTTATTAGTTTTACTATACTCATATATAGGCAAATTCCTATTAAAATCGAACCACTATATCATATAGCTGCCATAGGAATCATCGGTCGAAAATTAAGTTGAATGAAAAAACATTTTGTTTCCAAGATATCTTGACCAAACTCGGCATTTGTAAGTTTTACTTTACTCATCATAAAATCCTATTAAGATCGGATCACTATATCATATAGCTTCCATAGGAGCGATCGACCGAAAATTAAGTTGTTGTATGACAAAACATTTTACTTTTCAAGATATCTTTACCAAACTCGGAATTTATTAGTTATACTATACTCGTCATGTGCATGCAAAATCCTATTAAATTCGGACCACTATATCATGTAGCTGCCATAGGAACGATCGGTCGAAAATTAAGTTGTTGTATGAAAAAAAATTTTGTTTTTCAAGATATCTTGACCAACCTCGACATTTATTAGTGTTACTATGCTCCTCATATATATGCTAAATCTTATTAAGATAGGACCACTATGACATATAGCTGCCATAGGAACGATCGGTCGAAAACTAGGTTTTTGATTAAAAACTTGTTTTGTTTACCAAGATATCTTTACCAAACTCGACATTTATTAGTTTTTAATATGCTCCTCATATATATGCAAAATCCTATTAAGATAGGACCACTATATCATATATCTGCAATAGGAACGATCGGTCGAAAATGAGTTGTTGTATGAAAAAACATTTTGTTTTTCAAGATATCTTTACCAAACTCGACATTTATTAGTTTTACTATACTCCTCTTATATAGGCAAAGTCCTATTAAGATCGGACCAATATATCATATAGCTGCCATAGGAATCATCGGTCGAAAATTAAGTTGTATGAAAAAACATTTTGTTTCCAAGATATCTTGACCAAACTCGACATTTATTAGTTTTACTATGCTCCTCATATATATGCAAAACCCTATTAAGATAGGACCACTATATCATATATCTGCCATAGGAACGATGGTTCAAAATTAAGTTGTTGTATGAAAAAACATTTTTTTTTTCAAGATATCTTGACCAAACTCGGCATTTATAAGTTTTACAATACTTCTATTATTTAGGCAAAATCCTATAAGGATTGGACCACTATATGACATAGCTGCAATAGGAACGACCGGTCGAAAATTAAGTTGTATGAAAAAACATTTTGTTTTCAAAATATCTTGACCAAACTCGACGTTTATAAGTTTTACTTTGCTCCTCATATATATGCAAAATCCTATTAAGATAGGACCACTATATCATATATCTGCCATAGGAACGATCGGTCGAAAATAATTTGTTGTATGAAAAAATATTTTGTTTTTCTAGATATCTTGACCAACCTCGACATTTATTAGTTTTACTATACTCCTCTTATATAGGCAAAGTCCTATTAAGATCGGACCACTATATCATATAGCTGCCATAGGAATCATCGGTCGAAAATTAAGTTGTGTGAAAAAACATTTTGTTTCCAAGATATCTTGACCAAACAAGGAATTTATTAGTTTTACTATACTCCTCATATATAAGCAAATTCCTATTAAGATCGGATCACTATATCATATAGCTGCCATATGAACGTTCGGTCAAAAATTAAGTTGTGGTATCAAAAATCATTTTGTTTATCAAAATATCTTGACCAAACTCGGCAGAAAATCCTATTAAGATCGGACCACTATATCATATAGCTGCCATATAAACTCCTATTTTATAAGTCCTATAAGGTTCGGACCACTATATCATATAGCTGCCATTGGAACCATAGGTCGAAAATTAAATTGTATGAAAAAAAATTTTGTTTTTCGAGATATCTTGACCAACCTCGACATTTATTAGTTTTACTATACTCCTCTTATATAGGCAAAGTCCTATTAAGATCGGACCACTATATTATATAGCTGCCATAGGAATCATCGGTCGAAAATTAAGTTGTATGAAAAAACATTTTGTTTCCAAGATATCTTGACCAAACTCGAAATTTATTAATGATACTATGCTTCTCATATATATGCAAAATCCTATTAAGATATGACCACTATATCATATATCTGCCATAGGAACGATCGGTCGAAAATAATTTGTTGTATGAAAAAATATTTTGTTTTTCAAGATATCTTGACCAAACAAGGCATTTATTAGTTTTAATATACTCCTCATATATAGGCAAATTCCTATTAAGATCGGACCACTATATTATATAGCTGCCATAGGAATCATCGGTCGAAAATTAAGTTGTATGAAAAAACATTTTGTTTCTCAAGATATCTTTACCAAACTCGACATTTATTAGTGATACTATGCTTCTCATATATATGCAAAATCCTATTAAGATAGGACCACTATATCATATATCTGCCATAGGAACGATCGGTCGAAAATAATTTGTTGTATGAAAAAATATTTTGTTTTTCAAGATATCTTGACCAAACAAGGCATTTAATAGTTTTAATATACTCCTCATATATAGGCTAATTCCTATTAAGATAGGACCACCTTATCATATAGCTGCCATAGGAACGATCGGTCGAAAATTAAGTTGTATGAAAAAACATTTTGTTTCTCAAGATATCTTTACCAAACTCGACATTTATTAGTGATACTATGCTTCTCATATATATGCAAAATCCTATTAAGATAGGACCACTATATCATATATCTGCCATAGGAACGATCGGTCGAAAATAATTTGTTGTATGAAAAAATATTTTTTTTTCAAGATATCTTGACCAAACAAGGAATTTATTAGTTTTACTATACTCCTCATATATAAGCAAATTCCTATTAAGATCGCACCACTATATCATATAGCTGCCATAGGAACGATCGGACGAAAATTAAGATGTATGAAAAAACATTTTGTTTTTCAAGATATCTTGACTGAACTCGGCATTTATTAGTTTTACAATACTCCTATTATATAGGCAAAATCCTATAAGGATTGGACCACTATATCAGATAGCTGCAATAGGAACGATCGGTCGAAAATTAAGTTGTTGTATGAAAAAACATTTGTTTTTCAAGATATCTTGACTGAACTCGGCATTTATTAGTTTTACTATACTCCTATTATATAGGCAAATTCCTGTTAATATCGCACGACTATATCATATAGCTGCCATAGGAACAATCGTTCGAAAAATAAGGTGATGTATGAAAAAACATTTTGTTTTTCAAGATATCTTGACCAAACAAGGAATTTATTAGTTTTACTATACTCCTCATATATAAGCAAATTCCTATTAAGATCGCACCACTATATCATATAGCTGCCATAGGAACGATCGGTCGAAAATTAAGATGTATGAAAAAACATTTTGTTTTCAAGATATCTTGACTGAACTCGGCATTTATTAGTTTTACAATACTCCTATTATATAGGCAAAATCCTATAAGGATTGGACCACTATATCAGATAGCTGCAATAGGAACGATCGGTCGAAAATTAAATTGTTGTATGAAAAAACATTTTGTTTTTCAAGATATCTTGACCAAACAAGACATTTATTAGTTTTACTATGCTCCTCATATATATGCAAGATCCTATTAAGATAGGACCACCATATCATATATCTGCCATAGGAACAATCGTTCGAAAAATAAGTTGTTGTATGAAAAAACATTTTGTTTTTCAAGATATCTTTACCAAACTCGGCATTTATTAGTTTTACTAAACTCCTATTATATAGGCATAATCCTATAAGGATCGGACCACTACATCACATAGCTGCCGTAGGAACGATCGGTCGAAAATTAAGTTGTAAAGAAATATTTTGTTTTCAAAATATCTTAACCAAGCTCGGCATTTATTAGTTTTACTATACTCCTATTATATAGGCAATATCCTATAAAGATCGGACCACTATATCATATAGCTGCCATAGAAATGATCGTTCGAAAATTAAGTTGTTGCATGAAAAAACATTTTTTTTATCAAGATATCGTGACCAAACTCGGCAGAATATCCTATTAAGATCGGACCACTATATCATATAGCTGCCATAGAAACTCCTATTTTATAAGTCCTATAAGGTTCGGACCACTATATTATAAAGTTGCCATAGGAACGATCGGTCGAAAATTAAGTTGTTGTATGAAAAACATTTTGTTTTTCAAGATATCTTGACCAAACTCGGCAGAAAATCCTATTAAGATCGGACCACTATATCACATATAGCATATATAGCTGCCATAGAAACTCCTATTTTATAAGTCCTATAAGGTTCGGACCACTACATCATACAGTTGCCATTAGAACGATCGGTCGAAAATTAAGTTGTTGTATGAAAAACATTTTGTTTTTCAAGATATCTTGACCAAACAAGACATTTATTAGTTTTACTATGCTCCTCATATATATGCAAGATCCTATTAATACAGGACCACCATATCATATATCTGCCATAGGAACAATCGTTCGAAAAATAAGTTGTTGTATGAAAAAACACTTTGTTTTTCAAGATATCTTGACCAAACAAGGAATTTATTAGTTTTACTATACTCCTCATATATAAGCAAATTCCTATTAAGATCGGATCACTATATCATATAGCTGCCATATGAACGTTCGGTCAAAAATTAAGTTGTGGTATCAAAAACCATTTTGTTTATCAAAATATCTTGACCAAACTCGGCAGAAAATCCTATTAAGATCGGACCACTATATCATATAGCTGCCATAGAAACTCCTATTTTATAAGTCCTATAAGGTTCTGACCACTATATCATATAGCTGCCATAGGAACCATAGGTCGAAAATTAAATTGTATGAAAAAAAATTTTGTTTTTCGAGATATCTTGACCAACCTCGACATTTATTAGTTTTACTATACTCCTCTTATATAGGCAAAGTCCTATTAAGATCGGACCACTATATTATATAGCTGCCATAGGAATCATCGGTCGAAAATTAAGTTGTATGAAAAAACATTTTGTTTCCAAGATATCTTGACCAAACTCGACATTTATTAGTGATACTATGCTTCTCATATATATGCAAAATCCTATTAAGATAGGACCACTATATCATATATCTGCCATAGGAACGATCGGTCGAAAATAATTTGTTGTATGAAAAAATATTTTGTTTTTCAAGATATCTTGACCAAACAAGGCATTTATTAGTTTTAATATACTCCTCATATATATGCAAGATCCTATTAAGATCGGATCACTATATCATATAGCTGCCATATGAACGTTCGGTCAAAAATTAAGTTGTGGTATCAAAAACCATTTGTTAGTGATATTTATTTATTAGTGATACTATGCTTCTCATATATATGCAAAATCCTATTAAGATAGGACCACTATATCATATATCTGCCATAGGAACGATCGGTCGAAAATAATTTGTTGTATGAAAAAATATTTTGTTTTTCAAGATATCTTGACCAAACAAGGAATTTATTAGTTTTAATATACTCTTCATATATAGGCAAATTCCTATTAAGATCGGACCACTATATTATATAGCTGCCATAGGAATCATCGGTCGAAAATTAAGTTGTATGAAAAAACATTTTGTTTCCAAGATATCTTGACCAAACTCGACATTTATTAGTGATACTATGCTTCTCATATATATGCAAAATCCTATTAAGATAGGACCACTATATCATATATCTGCCATAGGAATGATCGGTCGAAAGTAATTTGTTGTATGAAAAAATATTTTGTTTTTCAAGATATCTTGACCAAACAAGGCATTTATTAGTTTTACTATACTCCTATTATATAGGCAAATTCCTGTTAATATCGCACGACTATATCATATAGCTGCCATAGGAACAATCGTTCGAAAAATAAGGTGATGTATGAAAAACATTTTGTTTTTCAAGATATCTTGACCAAACAAGGAATTTATTAGTTTTACTATACTCCTCATATATAAGCAATTCCTATTAAGATCGCACCACTATATCATATAGCTGCCATAGGAACGATCGGTCGAAAATTAAGATGTATGAAAAAACATTTTGTTTTTCAAGATATCTTGACTGAACTCGGCATTTATTAGTTTTACAATACTCCTATTATATAGGCAAAATCCTATAAGGATTGGACCACTATATCAGATAGCTGCAATAGGAACGATCGGTCGAAAATTAAATTGTTGTATGAAAAAACATTTTGTTTTTCAAGATATCTTGACCAAACAAGACATTTATTAGTTTTACTATGCTCCTCATATATATGCAAGATCCTATTAAGATAGGACCACCATATCATATATCTGCCATAGGAACAATCGTTCGAAAAATAAGTTGTTGTATGAAAAAACATTTTGTTTTTCAAGATATCTTTACCAAACTCGGCATTTATTAGTTTTACTAAACTCCTATTATATAGGCATAATCCTATAAGGATCGGACCACTACATCACATAGCTGCCGTAGGAACGATCGGTCGAAAATTAAGTTGTAAAGAAATATTTTGTTTTCAAAATATCTTAACCAAGCTCGGCATTTATTAGTTTTACTATACTCCTATTATATAGGCAATATCCTATAAAGATCGGACCACTATATCATATAGCTGCCATAGAAATGATCGTTCGAAAATTAAGTTGTTGCATGAAAAAACATTTTTTTTATCAAGATATCGTGACCAAACTCGGCAGAATATCCTATTAAGATCGGACCACTATATCATATAGCTGCCATAGAAACTCCTATTTTATAAGTCCTATAAGGTTCGGACCACTATATTATAAAGTTGCCATAGGAACGATCGGTCGAAAATTAAGTTGTTGTATGAAAAACATTTTGTTTTTCAAGATATCTTGACCAAACTCGGCAGAAAATCCTATTAAGATCGGACCACTATATCACATATAGCATATATAGCTGCCATAGAAACTCCTATTTTATAAGTCCTATAAGGTTCGGACCACTACATCATACAGTTGCCATTAGAACGATCGGTCGAAAATTAAGTTGTTGTATGAAAAACATTTTGTTTTTCAAGATATCTTGACCAAACAAGACATTTATTAGTTTTACTATGCTCCTCATATATATGCAAGATCCTATTAATACAGGACCACCATATCATATATCTGCCATAGGAACAATCGTTCGAAAAATAAGTTGTTGTATGAAAAAACACTTTTTTTTCAAGATATCTTGACCAAACAAGGAATTTATTAGTTTTACTATACTCCTCATATATAAGCAAATTCCTATTAAGATCGGATCACTATATCATATAGCTGCCATATGAACGTTCGGTCAAAAATTAAGTTGTGGTATCAAAAACCATTTTGTTTATCAAAATATCTTGACCAAACTCGGCAGAAAATCCTATTAAGATCGGACCACTATATCATATAGCTGCCATAGAAACTCCTATTTTATAAGTCCTATAAGGTTCTGACCACTATATCATATAGCTGCCATAGGAACCATAGGTCGAAAATTAAATTGTATGAAAAAAAATTTTGTTTTTCGAGATATCTTGACCAACCTCGACATTTATTAGTTTTACTATACTCCTCTTATATAGGCAAAGTCCTATTAAGATCGGACCACTATATTATATAGCTGCCATAGGAATCATCGGTCGAAAATTAAGTTGTATGAAAAACATTTGTTTCCAAGATATCTTGACCAAACTCGACATTTATTAGTGATACTATGCTTCTCATATATATGCAAAATCCTATTAAGATAGGACCACTATATCATATATCTGCCATAGGAACGATCGGTCGAAAATAATTTGTTGTATGAAAAAATATTTTGTTTTTCAAGATATCTTGACCAAACAAGGCATTTATTAGTTTTAATATACTCCTCATATATATGCAAGATCCTATTAAGATCGGATCACTATATCATATAGCTGCCATATGAACGTTCGGTCAAAAATTAAGTTGTGGTATCAAAAACCATTTTGTTAGTGATATTTATTTATTAGTGATACTATGCTTCTCATATATATGCAAAATCCTATTAAGATAGGACCACTATATCATATATCTGCCATAGGAACGATCGGTCGAAAATAATTTGTTGTATGAAAAATATTTTGTTTTTCAAGATATCTTGACCAAACAAGGAATTTATTAGTTTTAATATACTCTTCATATATAGGCAAATTCCTATTAAGATCGGACCACTATATTATATAGCTGCCATAGGAATCATCGGTCGAAAATTAAGTTGTATGAAAAAACATTTTGTTTCCAAGATATCTTGACCAAACTCGACATTTATTAGTGATACTATGCTTCTCATATATATGCAAAATCCTATTAAGATAGGACCACTATATCATATATCTGCCATAGGAATGATCGGTCGAAAGTAATTTGTTGTATGAAAAAATATTTTGTTTTTCAAGATATCTTGACCAAACAAGGCATTTATTAGTTTTAATATACTCCTCATATATAGGCAAATTCCTATTAAGATAGGACCCCTTATCATATAGCTGCCATAGGAACGATCGGTCGAAAATTAAAATGTATGAAAAAACATTTTGTTTCTCAAGATATCTTTACCAAATCGACATTTATTAGTGATACTATGCTTCTCATATATATGCAAAATCCTATTAAGATAGGACCACTATATCATATATCTGCCATAGGAACGCTCGGTCGAAAATAATTTGTTGTATGAAAAAATATTTTGTTTTTCAAGATATCTTGACCAACAAGGAATTTATTAGTTTTACTATACTCCTCATATATAAGCAAATTCCTATTAAGATCGCACCACTATATCATATAGCTGCCATAGGAACGATCGGACGAAAATTAAGATGTATGAAAAAACATTTTGTTTTTCAAGATATCTTGACTGAACTCGGCATTTATTAGTTTTACAGTACTCCTATTATATAGGCAATATCCTATAAAGATCGGACCACGATCGGTCGAAAATTAAGTTGTTGCATGAAAAAACATTTTGTTTATCAAGATATGGTGACCAAACTCGGCATTTCCTAAATTTACTATACTTTACTATACTCGGCATTTCCTAAATTTACAGTACTCCTATAATATAGGCAAAATCCTATTAATATCGGTACACTATATCATATATCTGCCATAGGAACGATCGGTCGAAAATAATTTGTTGTATGAAAAAACATTTTGTTTTTCAGAATATCTGACCAAACAAGACATTTATTAGTTTTACTATACTCCTCATATATAGGCGAATTCCTATTAAGATCGGACCACTATATCATATAGCTGCCATAGGAACCATAGGTCGAAAATTAAATTGTATGAAAAAAAATGTTGTTTTTCAAGATATCTTGACCATACAAGACATTTATTAGTTTTACTATACTCATATATAGGCAAATTCCTATTAAAATCGAACCACTATATCATATAGCTGCCATAGGAATCATCGGTCGAAAATTAAGTTGTATGAAAAAACATTTTGTTTCCAAGATATCTTGACCAAACTCGGCATTTGTAAGTTTTACTTTACTCATCATAAAATCCTATTAAGATCGGATCACTATATCATATAGCTTCCATAGGAGCGATCGACCGAAAATTAAGTTGTTGTATGACAAAACATTTTACTTTTCAAGATATCTTTACCAAACTCGGAATTTATTAGTTATACTATACTCGTCATGTGCATGCAAAATCCTATTAAATTCGGACCACTATATCATGTAGCTGCCATAGGAACGATCGGTCGAAAATTAAGTTGTTGTATGAAAAAAATTTTGTTTTTCAAGATATCTTGACCAACCTCGACATTTATTAGTGTTACTATGCTCCTCATATATATGCTAAATCTTATTAAGATAGGACCACTATGACATATAGCTGCCATAGGAACGATCGGTCGAAAACTAGGTTTTTGATTAAAAACTTGTTTTGTTTACCAAGATATCTTTACCAAACTCGACATTTATTAGTTTTAATATGCTCCTCATATATATGCAAAATCCTATAAAGATAGGACCACTATATCATATATCTGCAATAGGAACGATCGGTCGAAAATGAGTTGTTGTATGAAAAAACATTTTGTTTTTCAAGATATCTTTACCAAACTCGACATTTATTAGTTTTACTATACTCCTCTTATATAGGCAAAGTCCTATTAAGATAGGACCACTATATCATATATCTGCCATAGGAACGATCGGTCGAAAATAATTTGTTGTATGAAAAAATATTTTGTTTTTCAAGATATCTTGACCAAACAAGGAATTTATGTTTTACTATACTCCTCATATATAAGCAAATTCCTATTAAGATCGCACCACTATATCATATAGCTGCCATAGGAACGATCGGACGAAAATTAAGATGTATGAAAAACATTTTGTTTTTCAAGATATCTTGACTGAACTCGGCATTTATTAGTTTTACAGTACTCCTATTATATAGGCAATATCCTATAAAGATCGGACCACGATCGGTCGAAAATTAAGTTGTTGCATGAAAAAACATTTTGTTTATCAGATATGGTGACCAAACTCGGCATTTCCTAAATTTACTATACTTTACTATACTCGGCATTTCCTAAATTTACAGTACTCCTATAATATAGGCAAAATCCTATTAATATCGGTACACTATATCATATATCTGCCATAGGAACGATCGGTCGAAAATAATTTGTTGTATGAAAAAACATTTTGTTTTTCAGAATATCTTGACCAAACAAGACATTTATTAGTTTTACTATACTCCTCATATATAGGCGAATTCCTATTAAGATCGGACCACTATATCATATAGCTGCCATAGGAACCATAGGTCGAAAATTAAATTGTATGAAAAAAAATGTTGTTTTTCAAGATATCTTGACCATACAAGACATTTATTAGTTTTACTATACTCATATATAGGCAAATTCCTATTAAAATCGAACCACTATATCATATAGCTGCCATAGGAATCATCGGTCGAAAATTAAGTTGTATGAAAAAACATTTTGTTTCAAGATATCTTGACCAAACTCGGCATTTGTAAGTTTTACTTTACTCATCATAAAATCCTATTAAGATCGGATCACTATATCATATAGCTTCCATAGGAGCGATCGACCGAAAATTAAGTTGTTGTATGACAAAACATTTTACTTTTCAAGATATCTTTACCAAACTCGGAATTTATTAGTTATACTATACTCGTCATGTGCATGCAAAATCCTATTAAATTCGGACCACTATATCATGTAGCTGCCATAGGAACGATCGGTCGAAAATTAAGTTGTTGTATGAAAAAAAATTTTGTTTTTCAAGATATCTTGACCAACCTCGACATTTATTAGTGTTACTATGCTCCTCATATATATGCTAAGTCTTATTAAGATAGGACCACTATGACATATAGCTGCCATAGGAACGATCGGTCGAAAACTAGGTTTTTGATTAAAAACTTGTTTTGTTTACCAAGATATCTTTACCAAACTCGACATTTATTAGTTTTAATATGCTCCTCATATATATGCAAAATCCTATTAAGATAGGACCACTATATCATATATCTGCAATAGGAACGATCGGTCGAAAATGAGTTGTTGTATGAAAAACATTTTGTTTTTCAAGATATCTTTACCAAACTCGACATTTATTAGGTTTACTATACTCCTCTTATATAGGCAAAGTCCTATTAAGATAGGACCACTATATCATATATCTGCCATAGGAACGATGGTTCAAAAATTAAGTTGTTGTATGAAAAACATTTTTTTTTCCAAGATATCTTGACCAAACTCGGCATTTATAAGTTTTACAATACTTCTATTATTTAGGCAAAATCCTATAAGGATTGGACCACTATATGACATAGCTGCAATAGGAACGACCGGTCGAAAATTAAGTTGTATGAAAAAACATTTTGTTTTTCAAAATATCTTGACCAAACTCGACGTTTATAAGTTTTACTTTGCTCCTCATGTATATGCAAAATCCTATTAAGATAGGACCACTATATCATATATCTGCCATAGGAACGATCGGTTGAAAATAATTTGTTGTATGAAAAAATATTTTGTTTTTCTAGATATCTTGACCAACCTCGACATTTATTAGTTTTACTATACTCCTCATATATAGGCAAAGTCCTATTAAGATCGGACCACTATATCATATAGCTGCCATAGGAATCATCGGTCGAAAATTAAGTTGTATGAAAAAACATTTTGTTTCCAAGATATCTTGACCAAACAAGGAATTTATTAGTTTTACTATACTCCTCATATATAAGCAAATTCCTATTAAGATCGGATCACTATATCATATAGCTGCCATATGAACGTTCGGTCAAAAATTAAGTTGTGGTATCAAAAACCATTTTGTTTATCAAATATCTTGACCAAACTCGGCAGAAAATCCTATTAAGATCGGACCACTATATCATATAGCTGCCATAGAAACTCCTATTTTATAAGTCCTATAAGGTTCGGGCCACTATATCATATAGCTGCCATTGGAACCATAGGTCGAAAATTAAATTGTATGAAAAAAAATTTTGTTTTTCGAGATATCTTGACCAACCTCGACATTTATTAGTTTTACTATACTCCTCTTATATAGGCAAAGTCCTATTAAGATCGGACCACTATATTATATAGCTGCCATAGGAATCATCGGTCGAAAATTAAGTTGTATGAAAAAACATTTTGTTTCCAAGATATCTTGACCAAACTCGACATTTATTAGTGATACTATGCTTCTCATATATATGCAAAATCCTATTAAGTAAGGACCACTATATCATATATCTGCCATAGGAACGATCGGTCGAAAATAATTTGTTGTATGAAAAAATATTTTGTTTTTCAAGATATCTTGACCAAACAAGGCATTTATTAGTTTTAATATACTCCTCATATATAGGCAAATTCCTATTAAGATCGGACCACTATATTATATAGCTGCCATAGGAATCATCGGTCGAAAATTAAGTTGTATGAAAAAACATTTTGTTTCTCAAGATATCTTTACCAAACTCGACATTTATTAGTGATACTATGCTTCTCATATATATGCAAAATCCTATTAAGATAGGACCACTATATCATATATCTGCCATAGGAACGATCGGTCGAAAATAATTTGTTGTATGAAAAAATATTTTGTTTTTCAAGATATCTTGACCAAACAAGGCATTTATTAGTTTTAATATACTCCTCATATATAGGCAAATTCCTATTAAGATAGGACCACCTTATCATATAGCTGCCATAGGAACGATCGGTCGAAAATTAAGTTGTATGAAAAAACATTTTGTTTCTCAAGATATCTTTACCAAACTCGACATTTATTAGTGATACTATGCTTCTCATATATATGCAAAATCCTATTAAGATAGGACCACTATATCATATATCTGCCATAGGAACGATCGGTCGAAAATAATTTGTTGTATGAAAAAATATTTTGTTTTTCAAGATATCTTGACCAAACAAGGAATTTATTAGTTTTACTATACTCCTCATATATAAGCAAATTCCTATTAAGATCGCACCACTATATCATATAGCTGCCATAGGAACGATCGGACGAAAATTAAGATGTATGAAAAAACATTTTGTTTTTCAAGATATCTTGACTGAACTCGGCATTTATTAGTTTTACAGTACTCCTATTATATAGGCAATATCCTATAAAGATCGGACCACGATCGGTCGAAAATTAAGTTGTTGCATGAAAAACATTTTGTTTATCAAGATATGGTGACCAAACTCGGCATTTCCTAAATTTACTATACTTTACTATACTCGGCATTTCCTAAATTTACAGTACTCCTATAATATAGGCAAAATCCTATTAATATCGGTACACTATATCATATATCTGCCATAGGAACGATCGGTCGAAAATAATTTGTTGTATGAAAAAACATTTTGTTTTTCAGAATATCTTGACCAAACAAGACATTTATTAGTTTTACTATACTCCTCATATATAGGCGAATTCCTATTAAGATCGGACCACTATATCATATAGCTGCCATAGGAACCATAGGTCGAAAATTAAATTGTATGAAAAAAAATGTTTTTCAAGATATCTTGACCATACAAGACATTTATTAGTTTTACTATACTCATATATAGGCAAATTCCTATTAAAATCGAACCACTATATCATATAGCTGCCATAGGAATCATCGGTCGAAAATTAAGTTGTATGAAAAAACATTTTGTTTCCAAGATATCTTGACCAAACTCGGTATTTGTTAGTTTTACTTTACTCATCATAAAATCCTATTAAGATCGGATCACTATATCATATAGCTTCCATAGGAGCGATCGACCGAAAATTAAGTTGTTGTATGACAAAACATTTTACTTTTCAAGATATCTTTACCAAACTCGGAATTTATTAGTTATACTATACTCGTCGTGTGCATGCAAAATCCTATTAAATTCGGACCACTATATCATGTAGCTGCCATAGGAACGATCGGTCGAAAATTAAGTTGTTGTATGAAAAAAATTTTGTTTTTCAAGATATCTTGACCAACCTCGACATTTATTAGTGTTACTATGCTCCTCATATATATGCTAAATCTTATTAAGATAGGACCACTATGACATATAGCTGCCATAGGAACGATCGGTCGAAAACTAGGTTTTTGATTAAAAACTTGTTTTGTTTACCAAGATATCTTTACCAAACTCGACATTTATTAGTTTTAATATGCTCCTCATATATATGCAAAATCCTATTAAGATAGGACCACTATATCATATATCTGCAATAGGAACGATCGGTCGAAAATGAGTTGTTGTATGAAAAAACATTTTGTTTTTCAAGAGATCTTTACCAAACTCGACATTTATTAGTTTTAGTATACTCCTCTTATATAGGCAAAGTCCTATTAAGATCGGACCACTATATCATATAGCTGCCATAGGAATCATCGGTCGAAAATTAAGTTGTATGAAAAAACATTTTGTTTCCAAGATATCTTGACCAAACTCGACATTTATTAGTTTTACTATGCTCCTCATATATATGCAAAACCCTATTAAGATAGGACCACTATATCATATATCTGCCATAGGAACGATGGTTCAAAAATTAAGTTGTTGTATGAAAAAACATTTTTTTTTCAAGATATCTTGACCAAACTCGGCATTTATAAGTTTTACAATATTCCTATTATATAGGCAAAATCCTATAAGGATTGGACCACTATATGACATAGCTGCAATAGGAACGACCGGTCGAAAATTAAGTTGTATGAAAAAACATTTCGTTTTTCAAGATATCCTGACCAAACTCGGCATTTATTAGTTTTACTATACTCCTATTATATAGGCAATATCCTATAAAGAGCGGACCACTATATCATATAGCTGCCATAGAAATGATCGTTCGAAAATTAAGTTGTTGCATGAAAAAACATTTTTTTATCAAGATATCGTGACCAAACTCGGCATTTCTTAAATTTACTATACTTTACTATACTCGGCATTTCCTAAATTTACAGTACTCCTATAATATAGGCAAAATCCTATTAATATCGGTACACTACATCATATAGCTGCCATAGGAACGATCGGTCGAAAATTAAGTTTTATGAAAAAACATTTTGGTTTTCAAGATATCTCGACCAAACTCGGCATTTATTAGTTTTACTATACTCCTATTATATAGGCAAATCCTGTTAATGTCGCACCACTATATCATATAGCTGCCATAGAAACGATCGGTCGAAAATTAAGATGTATGAAAAAACATTTGGTTTTTCAAGGCATCTTGACCAAACTCGGCATTTATTAGTTTTACTAAGCTCCTCATATATATGCAAGATCCTATTAAGATAGGACCACCATATCATATATCTACAATACGAACAATCGTTCGAAAAATAAGGTGATGTATGAAAAAACATTTTGTTTTTCAATATATCGTTACCAAACTCGGCATTTCCTAAATTTACTATACTTTACTATACTCGGCATTTCCTAAATTTACAGTACTCCTATAATATAGGCAAAATCCTATTAATATCGGTACACTATATCATATAGCTGACATGGGAACAATCGGTTGAAAATTAAGTTGTATGAAAAAACATTTTGTTTTTCAAGATATCTTGACCAAACAAGACATTTATTAGTTTTACTATGCACCTCATATATATGCAAGATCCTATTAAGATAGGACCACCATATCATATATCTGCAATAGGAACGATCGGTCGAAAATTAAGTTGTTGCATGAAAAAACATTTTGTTTATCAAGATATCGTGACGGAACTCGGCATTTCCTAAATTTACTATACTTTACTATACTCGGCATTTCCTAAATTTACAGTACTCCTATATATAGGCAAAATCCTATTAATATCGGTACACTATATCATATAGCTGACATGGGAACAATCGGTTGAAAATTAAGTTGTATGAAAAAACATTTTGTTTTTCAAGATATCTTGACCAAAATCGACATTTATCAGTTTACTTTACTCCTATTATATAAGCAAATTCCTGTTAATATCGCACCAATATATCATATAGATGCCATAGGAACGATCGGTCGAAAATTAAGATGTATGAAAAAACATTTTGTTGTTCAAGGCATCTTGACCAAACTCGGCATTTATTAGTTTTACTTAACTCCTCATATATATGCAAGATCCTATTAAGATAGGACCACCATATCATATATCTGCCATAGGAACAATCGTTCGAAAAAGAAGGTGATGTATGAAAAAACATTTTGTTTTTCAAGATATCTTGACCAAACAAGGAATTTATTAGTTTTACTATACTCCTCATATATAAGCAAATTCCTATGAAGATCGCACCACTATATCATATAGCTGCCATAGGAACGATCGGTCGAAAATTAAGATGTATAAAAAAACATTTTGTTTTTCAAGATATCTTGACTGAACTCGGCATTTACTAGTTTTACAATACTGCTATTATATAGGCAAAATCCTATAAGGATTGGACCACTATATCAGATAGCTGCAATAGGAACGATCGGTCGAAAATTAAGTTGTTGTATGAAAAAACATTTTGTTTTTCAAGATATCTTGACCAATTAAGACATTTATTAGTTTTACTATGCTCCTCATATATATGCAAGATCCTATTAAGATAGGACCACCATATCATATATCTGCCATAGGAACAATCGTTCGAAAATTAAGTTTTTGTATGAAAAACATTTTGTTTTTCAAGATATCTTTACCAAACTCGGCATTTATTAGTTTTACTATACTTCTATTATATAGGCATAATCCTATAAGGATCGGACCACTACATCACATAGCTGCCGTAGGAACGATCGGTCGAAAATTAAGTTGCAAAGAAATATTTTGTTTTCAAAATATCTTGACCAAGCTCGGCATTTATTAGTTTTACTATACTCCTATTATATAGGCAATATCCTATAAAGATCGGACCACTATATCATATAGCTGCCATATAAACTCCTATTTTATAAGTCCTATAAGGTTCGGACCACTATATCATACAGTTGCCATAGGAACGATCGGTCGAAAATTAAGTTGTTGTATGAAAAACATTTGTTTTTCAAGATGTCTTGACCAAACAAGACATTTATTAGTTTTACTATGCTCCTCATATATATGCAAGATCCTATTAAGATAGGACCACCATATCATATATCTGCCATAGGAACAATCGTTCGAAAAATAAGTTGTTGTATGAAAAAACATTTTGATTTTGAAGATATCTTGACCAAACAAGGAATTTATTAGTTTTACTATACTTATCATATATAAGCAAATTCCTATTAAGATCGGATCACTATATCATATAGCTGCCATATGAACGTTCGGTCAAAATTTAAGTTGTGGTATCAAAAACCATTTTGTTTATAAAATATCTTGACCAAACTCGGCAGAAAATCCTATTAAGATCGGACCACTATATCATATAGCTGCCATAGAAACTCCTATTTTATAAGTCCTATAAGGTTCGGACCACTATATCATACAGTTGCCATAGGAACGATCGGTCGAAAATTAAGTTGTTGTATGAAAAACATTTTGTTTTTCAAGATATCTTTACCAAACTAGACATTTATTAGTTTTACTATGCTCCTCATATATATGCAAAATCCTATTAAGATAGAACCACCATATCATATATCTTCCATAGGAACAATCGTTCGAAAATTAATTTGTTGTATGAAAAAACATTTTGTTTTTCAAGATACTTGACCAACTCGGCATTTATTAGTTTTACAATACTCCTATTATATAGGCAAAATCTTATAAGGATTGGACCACTATATAAGATAGCTGCAATAGGAACGATCGGTCGAAAATTAAGTTGTTGTATGAAAAAACATTCTGTTTTTCAAGATATCTTGACCCAAACAAGACATTTATTAGTTTTACTATACACCTCATATATAGGCGAATTCCTATTAAGATCGGACCACTATATCATATTGCTGCCATAGGAACCATAGGTCGAAAATTAAATTGTATGAAAAAAAATTTTGTTTTTCGAGATATCTTGACCATACAAGACAATTATTAGTTTTACTATACTCCTCTTATATAGGCAAAGTCCTATTAAGATCGGACCACTATATTATATAGCTGCCATAGGAATCATCGGTCGAAAATTAAGTTGTATGAAAAAACATTTTGTTTCCAAGATATCTTGACCAAACTCGACATTTATTAGTTATACTATGCTTCTCATATATATGCAAAATCCTATTAAGATAGGACCACTATATCATATATCTGCCATACGAACGATCGATCGAAAATAATTTGTTTTATGAAAAATATTTTGTTTTTCAAGATATCTTGACCAAACAAGGCATTTATTAGTTTTAATATACTCCTCATATATAGGCAAATTCCTATTAAGATAGACCACCTTATTATATAGCTGCCATAGGAACGATCGGTCGAAAATTAAGTTGTATGAAAAAACATTTTGTTTTTCAAGATATCTTTACCAAACTCGACATTTATTAGTTTTATTATGCTCCTCATATATGCAAAATCCTATTAAGATCGGACCACCATATCATATATCTGCCATAGGAACAATCGTTCGAAAAATAAGGTGATGTATGAAAAAACATTTTGTTTTTCAAGATATCTTTACCAAACTCGACATTTATTAGTTTTACTATGCTTCTCATATATATGCAAAATCCTATTAAGATAGGACCACTATATCATATATCTGCCATAGAAACGATCGGTCGAAAATAATTTGTTTTATGAAAAAACATTTTGTTGTTCAAGGCATCTTGACCAAACTCGGCATTTATTAGTTTTACTAAACTCCTCATATATATGCAAGATCCTATTAAGATAGGACCACCATATCATATATCTGCCATAGGAACAATCGTTCGAAAAAGAAGGTGATGTATGAAAAAACATTTTGTTTTTCAAGATATCTTGACCAAACAAGGAATTTATTAGTTTTACTATACTCCTCATATATAAGCAAATTCCTATGAAGATCGCACCACTATCATATAGCTGCCATAGGAACGATCGGTCGAAAATTAAGATGTATGAAAAAACATTTTGTTTTTCAAGATATCTTGACTGAACTCGGCATTTATTAGTTTTACAATACTGCTATCATATAGGCAAAATCCTATAGGATTGGACCACTATATCAGATAGCTGCAATAGGAACGATCGGTCTAAAATTAAGTTGTTGTATGAAAAACATTTTGTTTTTCAAGATATCTTGACCAATTAAGACATTTATTAGTTTTACTATGCTCCTCATATATATGCAAGATCCTATTAAGATAGGACCACCATATCATATATCTGCCATAGGAACAATCGTTCGAAAATTAAGTTTTTGTATGAAAAAACATTTTGTTTTTCAAGATATCTTTACCAAACTCGGCATTTATTAGTTTTACTATACTCCTATTATATAGGCATAATCCTATAAGGATCGGACCACTACATTACATAGCTGCCGTAGGAACGATCGGTCGAAAATTAAGTTGCAAAGAAATATTTTGTTTTCAAAATATCTTGACCAAGCTCGGCATTTATTAGTTTTACTATACTCCTATTATATAGGCAATATCCTATAAGATCGGACCACTATATCATATAGCTGCCATAGAAATGATCGTTCGAAAATTAAGTTGTTGCATGAAAAAACATTTTTTATCAAGATATTAAGATCGGACCACTATATCATATAGCTGCCATAGAAACTCCTATTTTATAAGTCCAATAAGGTTCGGACCACTATATCATACAGTTGCCATAGGAACGATCGGTCGAAATTAAGTTGTTGTATGAAAAACATTTTGTTTTTCAAGATATCTTGACCAAACTCCGCAGAAAATCCTATTAAGATCGGACCACTATATCATATAGCTGCCATATAAACTCCTATTTTATAAGTCCTATAAGGTTCGGACCACTATATCATACAGTTGCCATAGGAACGATCGGTCGAAAATTAAGTTGTTGTATGAAAACATTTTGTTTTTCAAGATGTCTTGACCAAACAAGACATTTTTTAGTTTTACTATGCTCCTCATATATATGCAAGATCCTATTAAGATAGGACCACCATATCATATATCTGCCATAGGAACAATCGTTCGAAAAATAAGTTGTTGAATGAAAAAACATTTTGTTTTTCAAGATATCTTGACCAAACAAGGAATTTATTAGTTTTACTATACTTATCATATATAAGCAAATTCCTATTAAGATCGGATCACTATATCATATAGCTGCCATATGAACGTTCGGTCAAAATTTAAGTTGTGGTATCAAAAACCATTTTGTTTATAAAAATATCTTGACCAAACTCGGCAGAAAATCCTATTAGATCGGACCACTATATCATATAGCTGCCATAGAAACTCCTATTTTATAAGTCCTATAAGGTTCGGACCACTATATCATACAGTTGCCATAGGAACGATCGGTCGAAAATTAAGTTGTTGTATGAAAACATTTTGTTTTTCAAGATATCTTTACCAAACTAGACATTATTAGTTTTACTATGCTCCTCATATATATGCAAAATCCTATTAAGATAGAACCACCATATCATATATCTTCCATAGGAACAATCGTTCGAAAATTAATTTGTTGTATGAAAAAACATTTGTTTTTCAAGATAACTTGACCAAACTCGGCATTTATTAGTTTTACAATACTCCTATTATATAGGCAAAATCTTAAAGACGGACCACTATATAGATAGCTGCAATAGGAACGATCGGTCGAAAATTAAGTTGTTGTATGAAAAAACATTCTGTTTTTCAAGATATCTTGACCAAACAAGACATTTATAGTTTTACTATACTCCTCATATATAGGCGAATTCCTATTAAGATCGGACCACTATATCATATTGCTGCCATAGGAACCATAGTCGAAAATTAAATTGTATGAAAAAAAATTTGTTTTTCGAGATATCTTGACCATACAAGACAATTATTAGTTTTACTATACTCCTCTTATATAGGCAAAGTCCTATTAGATCGGACCACTATATTATATAGCGGCCATAGGAATCAACGGTCGAAAATTAAGTTGTATGAAAAACATTTTGTTTCCAAGATATCTTGACCAACTCGACATTTATTAGTTATACTATGCTTCTCATATATATGCAAAATCCTATTAAGATAGGACCACTATATCATATATCTGCCATACGAACGATCGATCGAAAATAATTTGTTTTATGAAAAAATATTTTGTTTTTCAAGATATCTTGACCAAACAAGGCATTTATTAGTTTTAATATACTCGCATATATAGGCAAATTCCTATTAAGATAGGACCACCTTATTATATAGCTGCCATAGGAACGATCGGTCGAAAATTAAGTTGTATGAAAAACATTTTGTTTTTCAAGATATCTTTACCAAACTCGACATTTATTAGTTTTATTATGCTCCTCATATATATGCAAAATCCTATTAAGATCGGACCACCATATCATATATCTGCCATAGGAACAATCGTTCGAAAATAAGGTGATGTATGAAAAACATTTTGTTTTTCAAGATATGTTTACCAAACTCGACATTTATTAGTTTTACTATGCTTCTCATATATATGCAAATCCTATTAAGATAGGACCACTATATCATATATCTGCCATAGAAACGATCGGTCGAAAATAATTTGTTTTATGAAAAAAATTTTGTTTTTCGAGATATCTTGACCAACCTCGACATTTATTAGTTTTACTATACTCCTCTTATATAGGCAAAGTCCTATTAAGATCGGACCACTATATCATATAGCTGCCATAGGAATCATCGGTCGAAAATTAAGTTGTATAAAAAAACATTTTGTTTCCAAGATATCTTGACCAAACTCGGCATTTATTAGTTTTTACAATACTCCTATTATATAGTCAAAATCCTATAAGGATTGGACCACTATATCAGATAGCTGCAATAGAAACGATCGGTCGAAAATTAAGATGTATGAAAAGACATTTTGTTTTTCAAGATATCTTGACTGAACTCGGCATTTATTAGTTTTACTTTACTCATCATAAAATCCTATTAGATCGGATCACAATATCATATAGCTTCCATAGGAGCGATCGACCGAAAATTAAGTTGTTGTATGACAAAACATTTTACTTTTCAAGATATCTTTACCAAACTCGGAATTTATTAGTTATACTGTACTATACTATACTCGTCATATGCATGCAAAATCCTATTAAATTCGGACCTATATCATGTAGCTGCCATAGGAACGATCGGTCGAAAATAGTTGTTGTATGAAAAAACATTTTGTTTTTCAAAATATCTTGACCAAACTCGACATTTATTAGTTTTACTATGCTCCTCATATATATGCAAAATCTTATTAAGATAGGACCACTGTATCTATCTCTGCCATAGGAACGATCGGTCGAAAATAATTTGTTGTATGAAAAAAAATTTTGTTTTTCGAGATATCTTGACCAACCTCGACATTTATTAGTGTTACTATGCTCCTCATATATATGCTAAATCTTATTAAGATAGGACCACTATGACATATAGCTGCCATAGGAACGATCGGTCGAAAACTAGGTTTTTGATTAAAAACTTGTTGTTTACCAAGATATCTTTACCAAACTCGACATTTATTAGTTTTAATATGCTCCTCATATATATGCAAAATCCTATTAAGATAGGACCACTATATCATATATCTGAAATAGGAACGATCGGTCGAAAATGAGTTGTTGTATGAAAAAACATTTTGTTTTTCAAGATATCTTTACCAAACTCGACATTTATTAGTTTTACTATGCTCCTCATATATATGCAAAATCCTATTAAGATCGGATCACTATATATATAGCTGCCATAGGAACGATCGGTCGAAAATAAGTTGTTGTATGAAAAAACATTTTTTTTTCAAAATATCTTGACCAAACTCGACATTTATTAGTTTTACTATGCTCCTCATATATATGCAAAATCTTATTAAGATAGGACCACTGTATCATATCTCTGCCATAGGAACGATCGGTCGAAAATAATTTGTTGTATGAAAAAAAATTTTGTTTTTCGAGATATCTTGACCAACCTCGACATTTATTAGTGTTACTATGCTCCTCATATATATGCTAAATCTTATTAAGATAGGACCACTATGACATATAGCTGCCATAGGAACGATCGGTCGAAAACTAGGTTTTTGATTAAAAACTTGTTTTGTTTACCAAGATATCTTTACCAAACTCGACATTTATTAGTTTTAATATGCTCCTCATATATATGCAAAATCCTATTAAGATAGGACCACTATATCATATATCTGAAATAGGAACGATCGGTCGAAAATGAGTTGTTGTATGAAAAAACATTTTGTTTTTCAAGATATCTTTACCAAACTCGACATTTATTAGTTTTACTATGCTCCTCATATATATGCAAAATCCTATTAAGATCGGATCACTATATTATATAGCTGCCATAGGAAGCATCGGTCGAAAATTAAGTTGTATGAAAAAACATTTTGTTTTTTCAAGATAACTTTACCAAACTCGACATTTATAAGTTTTACTATGCTCCTCATATATATGCAAAATCCTATTAAGATAGGACCACTATATCATATATGTGCAATAGGAACGATCGGTCGAAAATGAGTTGTTGTATGAAAAAACATTTTGTTTTTCAAGATATCTTTACCAAACTCGACATTTATTAGTTTTAGTATGCTCCTCATATATATGCAAAATCCTATTAAGATCGGACCACTATATCATATCTCTGCCATAGGAACGATCGGTCGAAAATAATGTTGTATGAAAAAAATGTTGTTTTGCGAGATATCTTGACCAACCTCGACATTTATTAGTGTTACTATGCTCCTCATATATATGCTAAATCTTATTAAGATAGGACCACTATGACATATAGCTGCCATAGGAACGATCGGTCGAAAACTAGGTTTTTGATTAAAAACTTGTTTTGTTTACCAAGATATCTTTACCAAACTCGACATTTATTAGTTTTAATATGCTCCTCATATATATGCAAAATCCTATTAAAATCGGACCACTTTATTATATAGATGCCATAGGAAGCAGCGGTCGAAAATTAAGTTGTATGAAAAAACATTTTGTTTTTCAAGATATCTTTACCAAACTCGACATTATAAGTTTTACTATGCTCCTCATATATATGCAAAATCCTATTTAGATCGGACACTATATTACATAGCTGCCATAGGAAGCAGCGGTCGAAAATTAAGTTGTATGAAAAAACATTTTGTTTTTCAAGATATCTTTACCAAACTCGACATTTATAAGTTTTACTATGCTCCTCATATATATGCAAAATCCTATTAAGATAGGACCACTATATCATATATCTGCAATAGGAACGATCGGTCGAAAATGAGTTGTTGTATGAAAATACATTTTGTTTTTCAAGATATCTTTACCAAACTCGACATTTATAAGTTTTACTATGCTCCTCATATATATGCAAAATCCTATTAAGATAGGACCACTATATCATATATCTGCAATAGGCACGATCGGTCGAAAATGAGTTGTTGTATGAAAAAACATTTTGTTTTTCAAGATATCTTTACCAAACTCGACATTTATTAGTTTTACTATGCTCCTCATATATATGCAAAATCCTATTAAGATCGGACCACTATATTATATTGCTGCCATAGGAAGCATCGGTCGAAAATTAAGTTGTATGAAAAAACATTTTGTTTTTCAAGATATCTTTACCAAACTCGACATTTATAAGTTTTACTATGCTCCTCATATATATGCAAAATCCTTTTAAGATAGGACCACTATATCATATATCTGCCATAGGAACGATCGGTCGAAAATAATTTGTTGTATGAAAAAATATTTTGTTTTTCTAGATATCTTGACCAACCTCGACATTTATTAGTTTTACTATACTCCTCTTATATAGGCAAAGTCCTATTAAGATCGGACCACTATATCATATGGCTGCCATAGAAATCATCGGTCGAAAATTAAGTTG
This sequence comes from Drosophila americana, assembly GCA_030788265.1. Taxonomy (NCBI): domain Eukaryota; kingdom Metazoa; phylum Arthropoda; class Insecta; order Diptera; family Drosophilidae; genus Drosophila; species Drosophila americana. The sequence goes on along the minus strand of JAURSC010000048.1, from coordinate 82,578 downwards.
TATGAAAAACATTTTGTTTTTCAAGATATCTTTACCAAACTAGACATTTATTAGTTTTACTATGCTCCTCATATATATGCAAAATCCTATTAAGATAGGACCACCATATCATATATCTGCCATAGGAACAATCGTGCGAAAATTAAGTTGTTGTATGAAAAAGCATTTTGTTTTTCAAGATAACTTGACCAAACTCGGATTTTATTAGTTTTACAATTCTCCTATTATATAGGCAAAATCCTATAAGGATTGGACCACTATATCAAATAGCTGCAATAGGAACGATCGGTAGAAAATAAGTTGTTGTATGAAAAAACATATTGTTTTTCAAGATATCTTGTCCATACAAGACATTTATTAGTTTTACTATACTCCTCATATATATGCAAAATCCTGTTAAGATAGGACCACTATATCATATATCTGCCATAGGAACGATCGGTCGAAAATAATTTGTTGTATGAAGAAACATTTTGTTTATCAAGATATCTTGACCAAACTCGGTATTTATTAGTTTTACTATACCTTACTATACTCGGCATTTCCTAAATTTACAGTACTCCTATAATATAGGCAAAATCCTATTAATATCGGTACACTATATCATATAGTTGCCATGGGAACGATCGGTCGAAAACTAGGTTTTTGATTAAAAACCTGTTTTGTTTTTCAAGATATCTTGACCAAACAAGGCATTTAAGAGTTTTACTATACTCCTCATATATAGGCAAATTCCTATTAAGATCGCACCACTATATCATGTAGCTGCCATAGGAACGATCGGTCGAAAATTAAGATGTTGTATGAAAAAACATTGTTTTTCAAGATATCTTGACCAAACTCGGCATTTATTAGTTTTACTATACTCCTATTATATAGGCAAATTCGTGTTAATATCGCACCACTATATCATATAGCTGCCATAGGAATCATTGGTCGAAAATTAAGTTGTATGAAAAAACATTTTGTTTTTCAAGATATCTTTACCAAACTAGACATTTATTAGTTTTACTATGCTCCTCATATATATGCAAAATCCTATTAAGATAGGACCACCATATCATATATCTGCCATAGGAACAATCGTGCGAAAATTAAGTTGTTGTATGAAAAAACATTTTGTTTTTCAAGATAACTTGACCAAACTCGGCATTTATTAGTTTTACAATTCTCCTATTATATAGGCAAAATCCTATAAGGATTGGACCACTATATCAGATAGCTGCAATAGGAACGATCGGTCGAAAATTAAGTTGTTGTATGAAAAAACATATTGTTTTTCAAGATATCTTGTCCATACAAGACATTTATTAGTTTTACTATACTCCTCATATATATGCAAAATCCTGTTAAGATAGGACCACTATATCATATATCTGCCATAGGAACGATCGGTCGAAAATAATTTGTTGTATGAAGAAACATTTTGTTTATCAAGATATCTTGACCAAACTCGGTATTTATTAGTTTTACTATACCTTACTATACTCGGCATTTCCTAAATTTACAGTACTCCTATAATATAGGCAAAATCCTATTAATATCGGTACACTATATCATATAGCTGCCATAGGAACGATCGGTCGAAAACTAGGTTTTTGATTAAAAACCTGTTTTGTTTTTCAAGATATCTTGACCAAACAAGGCATTTAAGAGTTTTACTATACTCCTCATATATAGGCAAATTCCTATTAAGATCGCACCACTATATCATGTAGCTGCCATAGGAACGATCGGTCGAAAATTAAGATGTTGTATGAAAAAACATTGTTTTTCAAGATATCTTGACCAAACTCGGCATTTATTAGTTTTACTATACTCCTATTATATAGGCAAATTCGTGTTAATATCGCAGCACTATATCATATAGCTGCCATAGGAATCATTGGTCGAAAATTAAGTTGTATGAAAAAACATTTTGTTTTTCAAGATATCTTTACCAAACTAGACATTTATTAGTTTTACTATGCTCCTCATATATATGCAAAATCCTATTAAGATAGGACCACCATATCATATATCTGCCATAGGAACAATCGTGCGAAAATTAAGTTGTTGTATGAAAAAACATTTTGTTTTTCAAGATAACTTGACCAAACTCGGCATTTATTAGTTTTACAATTCTCCTATTATATAGGCAAAATCCTATAAGGATTGGACCACTATATCAGATAGCTGCAATAGGAACGATCGGTCGAAAATTAAGTTGTTATATGAAAAAACATATTGTTTTCAAGATATCTTGTCCATACAAGACATTTATTAGTTTTACTATACTCCTCATATATATGCAAATCCTGTTAAGACAGGACCACTATATCATATATCTGCCAAAGGAACGATCGGTCGAAAATAATTTGTTGTATGAAGAAACATTTGTTTATCAAGATATCTTGACCAAACTCGGTATTTATTAGTTTTACTATACCTTACTATACTCGGCATTTCCTAAATTTACAGTACTCCTATAATATAGGCAAAATCCTATTAATATCGGTACACTATATCATATAGCTGCCATAGGAACGATCGGTCGAAAACTAGGTTTTTGATTAAAAACCTGTTTTGTTTTTCAAGATATCTTTACCAAACAAGGCATTTATTAGTTTTACTATACTCCTCATATATAGGCAAATTCCTATTAAGATCGCACCACTATATCATATAGCTGCCATAGGAACGATCGGTCGAAAATTAAGATGTATGAAAAAACATTGTTTTTCAAGATATCTTGACCAAACTCGGCATTTATTAGTTTTACTATACTCCTATTATATAGGCAAATTCGTGTTAATATCGCACCACTATATCATATAGCTGCCATAGGAATAATTGGTCGAAAATTAAGTTGTATGAATAAACATTTTGTTTTTCAAGATATCTTTACCAAATCAGACATTTATTAGTTTTACTATGCTCCTTATATATATGCAAAATCCTATTAAGATAGGACCACCATATCATATATCTGCCATAGGAACAATCGTTCGAAAATTAAGTTGTTGTATGAAAAAACATTTTTTTTTTCAAGATAACTTGACCAAACTCGGCATTTATTAGTTTTACAATACTCCTAATATATAGGCAAAATCCTATAAGGATTGGACCACTATATCAGATACCTGCAATGGGAACGATCGGTCGAAAATTAAGTTGTTGTATGAAAAAACATTTTGTTTTTCAAGATATCTTGACCAAACAAGACATTTATTAGTTTTACTATACTCCTCATATATAGGCGAATTCCTATTAAGATCGGACCACTATATCATATAGCTGCCATAGTAACCATAGTTCGAAAATTAAATTTTATGAAAAAATTTTGTTTTTCAAGATATCTTGACCATACAAGACATTTATTAGTTTTACTATACTCCTCATATAGAGGCAAATTCCTATTAAGATCGGACTACTATATCATATAGCTGCCATAGGAACGATCGGTCGAAAACTAGATTTTTGATTAAAAACCTGTTTTGTTTATCCAGATATCTTAAACAAACTCGACATTTATTAGTTTTACTATGCTCCTCATATATTTGCAAAATCCTATTAAGATAGGACCACTATATCATATATCTGCCATAAGAACGATGGTTCGAAAATTAAGTTGTTGTATGAAAAAACATTTTGTTTTTCAAAAGAACTTGACCAAACTCGGCATTTATTAGTTTTACAATACTCCTATTATATAGGCAAAATCCTATAAGGATTGAACCACTATATCAGATAGCTGCAATAGGAACGATCGGTCGAAAATTAAGTTGTTGTATAAAAAAACATTTTGTTTTTCGAGATATCTTGACCAACCTCGACATTTATTAGTTTTACTATACTCCTCTTATTTTGGCAAAGTCCTATTAAGATCGGACCACTCTATCATATAGATGCCATAGGAATCATCGGTCGAAAATTACGTTGTATGAAAAAATATTTGTTTCCAAGATATCGTGACCAAACTCGACATTTATTAGTTTTACTATGCTCCTCATATATATGCAAAATCCTATTAAGATAGGACCACTATATCATATATCTGCCATAGGAACGATGGTTCGAAAATTAAGTTGTATGAAAAAACATTTTGTTTTTCAAGATAACTTGACCAAACTCGGCATTTATTAGTTTTACAATACTCCTATTATATAGGCAAAATCGTATAAGGATTGGACCACTATATCAGATGGCTGCAATAGGAACGATCGGTCGAAAATTAAGTTGTTGTATGAAAAAACATTTTGTTTTTCGAGATATCTTGACCAAACTCTACTCTCGTCCTCATATATATGCAAAATCCTATTAAGATCGGACCACTATATCGTATAGCTGCCATAGGAACGATCGGTCGAAAGCTAGGTTTTTGATTAATAACCTGTTTGGTTTATCAAGATATCTTGACCAAACTCGGGATTTATTAGTTGTACTCTACCCCTCATATATATGCAAAATCCGATTAAGATAGGACCACTATATCATATATCTGCCATAGGAACGATCGGTCGAAAATAATTTGTTGTATGAAAAAACATTTTGTTTTTCGAGATATCTTGACCAACCTCGATATTTATTAGGTTTACTATACTCCTCTTATTTTGGCAAAGTCCTATTAAGATCGGACCACTATATCATATAGCTGCCATAGGAACCATAGGTCGAAAATTAAATTGTTGTATAAAAAAATTTTGTTTTTCAAGATATCGTGACCAACCTCGGCATTTCCTAAATTTACTATACTCCTATAATATAGGCAAGATCCTATTAATATCGGTACACTACATCATATAGCTGCCACTGGAACGATCGGTCGAAAACTAGGTTTTTGATTAAAAACCTATTTCGTTTATCAAGATATCTTGACCAAACTCGGCATTTATTGGTTTTACTATACTCCTCATTAGATCGGACTAATATATCATGTTGCTGCCATAGGAACGATCGGTCGAAAATTAAGATGTTGTATGAAAAAAACACTTTGTTTTTCAAGATATCTTAACTTGGCATTTATTAAATTTACTATACTCCTATTATATAGGCAAAATCCTATTAAGATCGGACCACTATATCCTATAGCTGCCATAGGAACGATCGGTCGAAAACTAGGTTTTTGATTAAAAACCTGTTTTGTTTATAAAGTTATCTTGACCAATCTCGGCATTTATTAGTTGTACTCTACTCCTCATATATATGCAAAATCCTATTAAGATCGGACCAATATATTATACAGCTGCCATAGGAACGATCGGTCAAAAATTTAGTTGTTGTATTAAAAAACATTTTGTTTATCAAGATATCTTTACCAACCTGGTCATTTATTCGTTTTACTATAATCTTCATATATAGGCATAATCCTATTAAGATCGGACCACTATATCATATAGCTACCATAGAATCGATCGGTCGAAAATTAAGTTGTTGTATGAAAAAACATTTTGTTTTTCAAGATATCTTGACCAAACTCGGCATTTATTAGATTTACTATACTCCTATTATATAGGCAAAATCCCATAAGGATCGGACCACTATATCATATAGCTGCCATGGGTAAAATCGGTCGAAAATTAAGTTGTATGAAAAATATTTTGTTTCTCAAGGAATCTTGACCAAACTCGGCATTTATTAGATTTACTATACTCCTATTAAATAGGCAAAATCCTAAAAGGAACGGACCACTATTTCATATAGCTGCCATAGGAACGATCGGTCGAAAATTAGGTTTTTGATTAAAAATCTGCTTTGTTTATCAAGATATCTTGACCAAAACTCGGGATTTATTGTTGTACTCTACCCCTTATATATATATGCAAAATCCTATTAAGATCGGACCACTATATCATATAGCTGCCATAGGAAAGATCGGTCGAAAATTAAGTTGTATGAAAAATATTTTGTTTCTCAAGGAATCTTGACCAAACTCGGCATTTATTAGATTTACTATACTCCTATTATATAGGCAAAATCCTATAAGGATCGGACCACTATATCATATAGCTGCCATAGGAAAGATCGGTCGAAAATTAAGTTGTATGAAAAATATTTTGTTTCTCAAGGAATCTTGACCAAACTCGGCATTTATTAGATTTACTATACTCCTATTATATAGGCGAAATCCTATAAGGATCGGACCAATATATCATATAGCTGCCATAGGAACGATCTGTCAAAAATTTAGTTGTATCAAAAAACATTTTGTTTATCAAGATATCTTGACCAAACTCGGCATTTATTAGTTTTACTATACTCCTATTGTATAGGCAAAATCCATTAAGGATCGGACCACTTTATCATATAGCTGCCATAGGAACGATCGGTCGAAAATTAGGTTTTTGATTAAAAATCTGCTTTGTTTATCAAGATATCTTGACCAAAACTCGGGATTTATTTGTGTACTCTACCCCTTATATATATGCAAAATCCTATTAAGATCGGACCACTATATCATATAGCTGCCATAGGAAAGATCGGTCGAAAATTAAGTTGTATGAAAAATATTTGTTTCTCAAGGAATCTTGACCAAACTCGGCATTTATTAGATTTACTATACTCCTATTATATAGGCAAAATCCTATAAGGATCGGACCACTATATCATATAGCTGCCATAGGAAAGATCGGTCGAAAATTAAGTTGTATGAAAAATATTTGTTTCTCAAGGAATCTTGACCAAACTCGGCATTTATTAGATTTACTATACTCCTATTATATAGGCAAAATCCTATAAGGATCGGACCAATATATCATATAGCTGCCATAGGAACGATCTGTCAAAAATTTAGTTGTATCAAAAAACATTTTGTTTATCAAGATATCTTGACCAAACTCGGCATTTATTAGTTTTACTATACTCCTATTGTATAGGCAAAATCCATTAAGGATCGGACCACTTTATCATATAGCTGCCATAGGAACGATCGGTCAAAAATTAAGTTGTATGAAAAAACATTTTGTTTTCAAAATATCTTGACCAAGCTCGGCATTTATTAGTTTTCCTATACTCCACATATATAGGCAAATTCCTATTAAGATCGGACCACTATATCATATAGCTGCCATAGGAACGATCAGTCGAAAATAAGGTTGTACGAAAAAACAATTTGCTTCTAAAGATATCTTGACCAAACTCGGCATTTATAAGTTTTACTATGATCCTTTTATATAGGCAAAATCCTATAAGGATCGGACCACTATATCATATAGCTGCCATAGGAAAGATCGGTCGAAAATTAAGTTGTATGAAAAATATTTTGTTTCTCAAGGAATCTTGACCAAACTCGGCATTTATTAGATTTACTATACTCCTATTATATAGGCAAAATCCTATAAGGATCGGACCAATATATCATATAGCTGCCATAGGAACGATCTGTCAAAAATTAGTTGTATCAAAAAACATTTTGTTTATCAAGATATCTTGACCAAACTCGGCATTTATTAGTTTTACTATACTCCTATTGTATAGGCAAAATCCATTAAGGATCGGACCACTTTATCATATAGCTGCCATAGGAACGATCGGTCAAAAATTAAGTTGTATGAAAAAAACATTTTGTTTTCAAAATATCTTGACCAAGCTCGGCATTTATTAGTTTTCCTATACTCCACATATATAGGCAAATTCCTATTAAGATCGGACCACTATATCATATAGCTGCCATAGGAACGATCAGTCGAAAATAAGGTTGTACGAAAAAAACAATTTGCTTCTAAAGATATCTTGACCAAACTCGGCATTTATAAGTTTTACTATGATCCTTTTATATAGGCAAAATCCTATAAGGATCGGACCACTTTATCATAAGCTGCCATACGAAAGATCGGTCGAAAATTAAGTTGTTAAAAAAAAACATTTTGTTTTTCAAGATATCTTGGCCAAACTCGGCATTTATTATTTTAACATACTCCTCATATATAGGCAAAATCCTATTAAGATCGGACCACTATATAATATAGCTGCCATAGGAACGATCGGTCGAAAACTAGGTTTTTGATTAAAAACCAGTTTTGTTTACCAAGATAACTTGACCAAACTCGGCATTTATTAGTTTTACTTTACTCCTCATATATAAGCAAAATCATATTAAGATCGGACCACTATATCATATAGCTGCCATAGGAACTATCGGTCGAAAATTAAGTTGTTGTATGAATAAAGATTTACTTTTCAAGATATCTTGACCAAACTCGGAATTTATTAGTTATACTATACTCCTCATATGCATGCAAAATCTTATTAAGTTCGGCCCACTATATCATATAGCTGCCATAGGAACGATTGGTAGAAAATTAAGTTGTATCAAAAACCATTTTCTTAATCAAGATATCTTGACCAAACTCGGCATTTATTAAATTTACTATACTCCGATTATATAGGCAAAATTCTATTAAGATCGGTACACTATATCATATAGCTGCCGTAGGAACGATCGGTCGAAAACTTTATTTTTGATTAAAAACCTGTTTTGTTTATAAAGTTATCTTGACCAAACTCGGCATTTATTAGTTTTACTATACTCCTATTGTATAGGCAAAATCCATTAAGGATCGGACCACTTTATCATATAGCTGCCATAGGAACGATCGGTCGAAAATTAAGTTGTTGTATGAAAATACATTTTGTTGTTCTAGATATCTTGACCAAAGTCGGCATTCATTAGTTGTACTCTAGTCCTCATATGTATGCAAAATCCTATTAAGATCGGACTACTATATCATATAGCTGCCATGGGAACGATCGGTCGAAAATTAAGTTGTATGAAAAAATTTAGTTTTTCAAGGAATCTTGACTAAACTCGGCATTTAGTAAATTTACTATACTCCTATTATATTGGCAAAATCCTATAAGGATCGGACCACTATATCATACAGCTGCCTCAGGAACGATCGGTCGAAAATTAAGTGTTGTATGAAAAACATTTGTTTTTCAAGATATCTTGACCAAACTCGGCATTTATTAGATTTGCTATACTCCTATTATATAGGCAAAATCCATTAAGGATCGGACCACTTTGTCATATCGCTGCCATAGGAACGATCGGGCGAAAATTAAGTTGTATGAAGAATATTTTGTTTCTCAAGGAATCTTGACCAAGCTCGACATTTATTAGATTACTATACTCCTATTATATAGGCAAAATCCTATAAGGATCGGACCAATATATCATATAGCTGCCATAGGAACGATCGGTCGAAAACTAGGTTTTTGATTAAAAACCTGTTTTGTTTACCAAGATAACTTGACCAAACTCGGCATTTATTATTTTTACTTTACTCCTCATATATAAGCAAAATCATATTAAGATCGGACCACTATATCATATAGCTGCCATAGGAACGATCGGTCGAAAATTAAGTTGTATCAAAAACCATTTTCTTAATCAAGATATCTTGACCAAACTCGGCATTTATTAAATTGACTATACTCCGATTATATAGGCAAAATTCTATTAAGATCGGTACACTATATCATATAGCTGCCGTAGGAACGATTGGTCGAAAACTTTATTTTTGATTAAAAACCTGTTTTGTTTATAAAGTTATCTTGACCAAACTCGGCATTTATTAGTTTTACTATACTCCTATTGTATAGGCAAAATCCATTAAGGATCGGACCACTTTATCATATAGCTGCCATAGGAACGATCGGTCGAAAATTAAGTTGTATGAAAAATATTAGTTTTTCAAGGAATCTTGACCAAGCTCGGCATTTATTAGTTTTCCTATACTCCACATATATATGCAAAATCCTATAAGGATCGGACCACTATATCATACAGCTGCCTCAGGAACGATCGGTCGAAAATTAAGTGTTGTATGAAAAATATTTAGTTTTTCAAGGAATCTTGACTAAACTCGGCATTTAGTAGATTTACTATACTCCTATTATATTGGCAAAATCCTATAAGGATCGGACCACTATATCATATAGCTGCCATAGAAACGATCGGTCGAAAACTAGGTTCTTGATTAAAAACCTGTTTTGTTTATCAAGATAACTTGACCAAACTCGGCTTTTATTAGTTGTAGACTACTCCTCATATATATGCAAAATCCTATTAAGATTGGACCACAATAGCTGCCACAAGAACGATCGGTCGAAAATTAAGTTGTTATATGAAAAACATTTTGTTTTTCAAGATATCTTGACCAAACTCGGCATTTATAATTTTAACTTTACTCCTCATATATAAGCCAAATCATTTTAAGATCGGACCACTATATCATATAGCTGCCATAGGATCGATCGGTCGAAAATTAAGTTGTTGTATGAATAAACATTTTACTTTTCAAGATATCTTGACCAAACTAGGCATTTATTAGATTTACTATACTCCTATTATATAGGCAAAATCCTATAAGGATCGGACCACTATATCATATAGCTGCCATAGGAAAGATCGGTCGAAAATTAAGTTGTTATATGGATAAACATTTTACGTTTCAAAAATCCTATTAAGATCGGACCACTATATCATAAAGCTGCCGTAGGAACGATCGGTCGATAACTTTGTTTTTGATTAAAAACCTGTTTTGTTTATAAAGCTATCTTGACCAAACTCGGCATTTATTAGTTGTACTCTACTCCTCTTATATATGCAAAATCCTATAAGGATCGGACCACTATATCATATAGCTGCCATAGGAACGATCGGTCAAAAATTTAGATGTCGTATCAAAAAATATTTTGTTTATCAAGTAACTTGACCAAACTCGGCATTTATAGTTTTACTATACTCCTATTATATAGGCAAAATCCTATTAAGATCGGACCACTATATCATATAGCTGCCATAGGAACGATCGGTCGAAAATTAAGTTGTATGAAAATATTTAGTTTTTCAAGGAATCTTGACTAAACTCGGCATTTAGTAGATTTACTATACTCCTATTATATGGCAAAATCCTATAAGGATCGGACCACTATATCATACAGCTGCCTCAGGAACGAACGGTCGTAAATTAAGTTGAATGAAAAATACTTTGTTTTTCAAGGAATCTTGACCAAACTCGGCACTTATTAGTTTTACTATACTCCACATATATAGGCAAAATCCTATAAGGATCGGACACTATATCATATAGCAGCCGTAGGAACGATCGGTCGATAACTTTGTTATAATTAAAAACCTGTTTTGTTTATATAGCTATCTTGACCAAACTCGGCATTTATTAGTTGTACTCTACTCCTCTTATATATGCAAAATCCTATAAGGATCAGACCACTATATCATATAGCTGCCATAGGAACGATTGGTCAAAAAATTTAGTTGTATCAAAAAACATTTTGTTTATCAAGATATCTTGACCAAACTCGGCATTTATTAGTTGTACTCTACTTCTCATATATATGCAAAATCCTATAAGGATCGGACCACTATATCATATAGCTGCCATAGGAACGATTGGTCAAAACTTTAGTTGTATCAAAAAACATTTTGTTTATCAAGATATCTTGACCAAACTCGGCATTTATTAGTTGTACTCTTCTCCTCATATATATGCAAAATCCTATTAAGATCGGACCACTATATCATATAGCTGCCATAGAAACGATCGGTCGAAAATTAGGTTCTATGAAAAATATTTTGTTTTCAAGATATCTTGATCAAACTCGGCATTTATTAATTTTACTTTACTCCTCATATATATGCAAAATCCTATTAAGATCGGACCACTATATCATATAGCTGGGATAGTAACGATCGGTTTGTTTATCAAGATATCTTGACCAAACTCCGCATTTATTAAATTTACTGTACTCCTACAATATAGGCAAAGTCCTTAAAGGATCGGACCACTATATCATATAGCTGCCATAGGAACGATTGGTCGAAAATTAAGTTGTTATATGAATAAACATTTTACTTTTCAAGATATCTTGACCAAACTCGGCATTTATTAGTTTTACTATACTCCTCATACATAAGCAAAATCATATTAAGATCGGTACACTATATCATATAGCTGCCGTAGGAACGATCGGTCGATGACTTTGTTTTTGATTAAAAACCTGTTTTGTTTATAAAGTTATCTTGACCAAACTCGGCATTTATTATTTTACTTTCCTCCTCATATATAAGCAAAATAATATTAAGATCGGACCACTATATCATATAGCTGCCATGGGAACGATCGGTCGAAAATTAAGTTGAATGAAAAATATTTTGTTTTCAAGATATCTTGATCAAACTCGGCATTATTACTTTTACTTTACTCCTCATATATATGCAAAATCCTATTAAGATCGGACCACTATATCATATAGCTGCCATAGGAACGATCGGTCAAAAATTTAGTTGTATCAAAAAACATTTTGTTTATCAAGATATCTTTACCAAACTCGGCATTTATTAGTTGTACTCTACCCTCATATAGGCAAAATCCTATAAGGATCGGACCACTATATCATATAGCTGCCATAGGAACGATCGGTCGAAAATTAAGTTGTATGAAAAACATTTTGTTTTCAAGATATCTTGATCAAACTCGGCATTTATTATTTTACTTACTCCTCATATATATGCAAAATCCTATTAAGATCGGACCACTATATCATATAGCTGCCATAGGAACGATCGGTCAAAAACTTAGTGGTATCAAAAACATTTTGTTTATTAAGATATCTTGACCAAACTCGGCATTTATAAGTTGTACTCTAACCCCTCATATATAGGCAAAATCCTATAAGGATCGGACCACTATATCATATAGCTGCCATAGGAACGATCGGTCGAAAATTAAGTTAAATTAAAAATATTTGTTTTCAAGATATCTTGATCAAACTCAGCATTTATTATTTTTACTTTACTCCTCATATATATGCAAAATACTATTAAGATCGGACCACTATATCATATAGCTGCCATAGGAACGATCGGTCAAAAATTTAGTTGTATCAAAAAACATTTTGTTTATCAAGATATCTTTACCAAACTCGGCATTTATTAGTTGTACTCTACCCTCATATATAGGCAAAATCCTATAAGGATCGGACCACTATATCATATAGCTGCCATAGGAACGATCGGTCGAAAATTAAGTTGTATGAAAAACATTTTGTTTTCAAGATATCTTGATCAAACTCGGCATTTATTATTTTTACTTAACTCCTCATATATATGCAAAATCCTATTAAGATCGGACCACTATATCATATAGCTGCCATAGGAACGATCGGTCAAAAATTTAGTGGTATCAAAAAACATTTTGTTTATTAGATATCTTTACCAAACTCGGCATTTATTAGTTGTACTCTACCCCTCATATATAGGCAAAATCCTATAAGGATCGGACCACTATATCATATAGCTGCCACAGGAACGATCGGTCGAAAATTAAGTTGTTGTATGAAAAATATTTTGTTTTTCAAGATATCCTGATCAAACTCGGCATTTATTATTTTTACTTAACTCCTCATATATATGCAAAATCCTATTAAGATCGGACCACTATATCATAAAGCTGCCATAGGAACGATCGGTCAAAAATTTAGTTGTATCAAAAAACATTTTGTTTATCAAGATATCTTGACCAAACTCGGCATTTATTAGTTGTACTCTACCCCTCATATATAGGCAAAATCCTATAAGGATCGGACCACTATATCATATAGCTGCCATAGGAACGATCGGTCGAAAATTAAGTTGAATGAAAAATATTTTGTTTTCAAGATATCTTGATCAAACTCGGCATTTATTATTTTACTTTACTCCTCATATATATGCAAAATCCTATTAAGATCGGACCACTATATCATATAGCTGCCATAGGAACGATCGGTCAAAAATTTAGTTGTATCAAAAAACATTTTGTTTATCAAGATATCTTGACCAAACTCGGCATTTATTAGTTGTACTCTACCCCTCATATATAGGCAAAATCCTATAAGGATCGGACCACTATATCATATAGCTGCCATAGGAACGATCAGTCGAAAATTAAGTTGAATGAAAAATATTTGTTTTCAAGATATCTTGATCAAACTCGGCAATTATTATTTTTACTTTACTCCTCATATATATGCAAAATCCTATTAAGATCAGACCACTATATCATATAGCTGGGATAGTAACGATCGGTTTGTTTATCAAGATATCTTGACCAAACTCCGCATTTATTAAATTACTGTACTTCTATAATATAGGCAAGTCCTTAAAGAATCGGACCACTATATCATACAGCTGCCACAGGAACGATCGGTCGAAAATTAAGTTGTTGTATGAAAATATTTTGTTTTTCAAGATATCCTGATCAAACTCGGCATTTATTATTTTTACTTTACGCCTCTTATATAAGCAAAATCATATTAAGATCGGACCACTATATCATATAGCTGCCATAGGAACGATCGGTCGAAAATTAAGTTGTTATATGTATAAACGTTTTACTTTTCAAGATATCTTGACCAAACTCGGAATTTATTTGTTGTACTCTACCCCTCATATATATGCAAAATCCTATTAAGGTCCGTCCACTATATCATATAGCTGCCACAGGAACGATCGGTCGTAAATTAAGTTGAATGAAAAATAATTTTTTCAAAGAATCTTGACCAAACTCGGCATTTATTGGTTTTACTATACTCCACATATATAGGCAAATCCTATAAGGGTCGGACCACTTTATCATATAGCTGCCATAGGAACGATTGGTCGAAAATTAAGTTGTTATATGAATAAACATTTTACTTTTCAAGATATCTTGACCAAACTCGGCAATTATTAGTTTTACTATACTCTCATATATAAGCAAAATCATATTAAGATCGGTACACTATATCATATAGCTGCCGTAGGAACGATCGGTCGAGACTTTGTTTTTGATTAAAAAACCTGTTTGTTTATAAAAGTTATCTTGACCAAACTCGGCATTTATAGTTGTACTCTACTCCTCTTATTATGCAAAATCCTATAAGGATCGGACCACTATATCATATAGCTGCCATAGGAACGATCGGTCAAAAATTTAGTTGTATCAAAAAACATTTTGTTTATCAAGATATCTTTACCAAACTCGGCATTTATTAGTTGTACTCTACCCCTCATATATAGGCAAAATCCTATAAGGATCGGACCACTATATCATATAGCTGCCATAGGAACGATCGGTCGAAAATTAAGTTGTATGAAAAACATTTTGTTTTCAAGATATCTTGATCAAACTCGGCATTTATTATTTTTACTTAACTCCTCATATATATGCAAAATCCTATTAAGATCGGACCACTATATCATATAGCTGCCATAGGAACGATCGGTCAAAAATTAGTGGTATCAAAAAACATTTTGTTTATCAAGATATCTTGACCAAACTCGGCATTTCTAAGTTGTACTCTACCCTCATATATAGGCAAAATCCTATAAGGATCGGACCACTATATCATATAGCTGCCATAGGAACGATCGGTCGAAAATTAAGTTAAATTAAAAATATTTTGTTTTCAAGATATCTTGATCAAACTCAGCATTTATTATTTTTACTTTACTCCTCATATATATGCAAAATCCTATTAAGATCGGACCACTATATCATATAGCTGCAATAGGAACGATCGGTCAAAAATTTAGTTGTTTCAAAAACATTTTGTTTATCAAGATATCTTTACCAAACTCGGCATTTATTAGTTGTACTCTACCCCTCATATATAGGCAAAATCCTATAAGGATCGGACCCTATATCATATAGCTGCCATAGGAACGATCGGTCGAAAATTAAGTTGTATGAAAAACATTTTGTTTTCAAGATATCTTGATCAAACTCGGCATTTATTATTTTACTTAACTTCTCATATATATGCAAAATCCTATTAAGATCGGACCACTATATCATATAGCTGCCATAGGAACGATCGGTCAAAAATTTAGTGGTATCAAAAAACATTTTGTTTATCAAGATATCTTTACCAAACTCGGCATTTATTAGTTGTACTCTACCCCTCATATATAGGCAAAATCCTATAAGGATCGGACCACTATATCAAATAGCTGCCACAGGAACGATCGGTCAAAAATTAAGTTGTTGAATGAAAAATATTTTGTTTTTCAAGATATCCTGATCAAACTCGGCATTTATTATTTTTACTTAACTCCTCATATATATGCAAAATCCTATTAAGATCGGACCACTATATCATATAGCTGCCATAGGAACGATCGGTCAAAAATTTAGTTGTATCAAAAAACATTTTGTTTATCAAGATATCTTGACCAAACTCGGCATTTATTAGTTGTACTCTACCCCTCATATATAGGCAAAATCCTATAAGGATCGGACCACTATATCATATAGCTGCCATAGGAACGATCGGTCGAAAATTAAGTTGAATGAAAAATATTTTGTTTTCAAGATATCTTGATCAAACTCGGCATTTATTATTTTTACTTTACTCCTCATATATATGCAAAATCCTATTAAGATCGGACCACTATATCATATAGCTGCCATAGGAACGATCGGTCAAAAATTTAGTTGTATCAAAAACATTTTGTTTATCAAGATATCTTGACCAAACTCGGCATTTATTAGTTGTACTCTACCCCTCATATATAGGCAAAATCCTATAAGGATCGGACCACTATATCATATAGCTGCCATAGGAACGATCAGTCGAAAATTAAGTTGAATGAAAAATATTTTGTTTTCAAGATATCTTGATCAAACTCGGCAATTATTATTTTTACTTTACTCCTCATATATATGCAAAATCCTATTAAGATCAGACCACTATATCATATAGCTGGGATAGTAACGATCGGTTTGTTTATCAAGATATCTTGACCAAACTCCGCATTTATTAAATTTACTGTACTCCTATAATATAGGCAAGTCCTTAAAGAATCGGACCACTATATCATACAGCTGCCACAGGAACGATCGGTCGAAAATTAAGTTGTTGTATGAAAAATATTTTGTTTTCAAGATATCCTGATCAAACTCGGCATTTATTATTTTTACTTTACGCCTCTTATATAAGCAAAATCATATTAAGATCGGACCACTATATCATATAGCTGCCATAGGAACGATCGGTCGAAAATTAAGTTGTTATATGAATAAACGTTTTACTTTTCAAGATATCTTGACCAAACTCGGAATTTATTTGTTGTACTCTACCCCTCATATATATGCAAAATCCTATTAAGGTCCGACCACTATATCATATAGCTGCCACAGGAACGATCGGTCGTAAATTAAGTTGAATGAAAAATAATTGTTTTTCAAAGAATCTTGACCAAACTCGGCATTTATTGGTTTTACTATACTCCACATATATAGGCAAAATCCTATAAGGGTCGGACCACTTTATCATATAGCTGCCATAGGAACGATTGGTCGAAAATTAAGTTGTTATATGAATAAACATTTTACTTTTCAAGATATCTTGACCAAACTCGGCAATTATTAGTTTTACTATACTCCTCATATATAAGCAAAATCATATTAAGATCGGTACACTATATCATATAGCTGCCGTAGGAACGATCGGTCGATGACTTTGTTTTTGATTAAAACCTGTTTTGTTTATAAAGTTATCTTGACCAAACTCGGCATTTATTAGTTGTACTCTACTCCTCTTATTATGCAAAATCCTATAAGGATCGGACCACTATATCATATAGCTGCCATAGGAACGATCGGTCAAAAATTTAGTTGTATTAAAAAACATTTTGTTTATCAAGATATCTTGACCAAACTCGGCATTTATTAGTTGTAATCTTCTCCTCATATATATGCAAAATCCTATTAAGATCGGACCACTATATCATATAGCTGCCATAGGAACGATTGGTCAAAACTTTAGTTGTATCAAAAAACATTTTGTTTATCAAGGTATCTTGACCAAACTCGGCAATAATTAGTTGTACTCTACCCCTCATATACAGGCAAAATCCTATAAGGATCGGACCACTATATCATATAGCTGCCATAGAAACGATCGGTCGAAAATTAAGTTGTATGAAAAAACATTTTGTTTTTCAAGATATCTTTGCCATACTCGACATTTATTAGTTTTACTATGCTCCTCATATATATGCAAAATCCTATTAAGATAGGACCACTATATCATATATCTGCAATAGGAACGATCGGTCGAAAATTAACTTGTTGTATGAAAAAATATTCTGTTTTTCAAGATATCTTGACCAAACAAGACATTTATTAGTTTTACTATACTCCTCATATATAGGCGAATTCCTATTAAGATCGGACCACTATATCATATAGCTGCCATAGGAACCATAGTTCGAAAATTAAATTGTATGAAAAAATTTTGTTTTTCAAGATATCTTGACCATACAAGACATTTATTAGTTTACTATACTCCTCATATAGAGGCAAATTCCTATTAAGATCGGACTACTATATCATATAGCTGCCATAGGAACGATCGGTCGAAAACTAGATTTTTGATTAAAAACCTGTTTTGTTTATCTAGATATCTTAAACAAACTCGACATTTTTTAGTTTTACTATGCTCCTCATATATATGCAAAATCCTATTAAGATAGGACCACTATATCATATATCTACAGTAGGAACGATCGGTCGAAAATAAGTTGTTGAATGAAGAACATATGGTTTTTCAAGATATGTTTACCAAACTCGACATTTATTAGTTTTACTATACTCTTATTATAAAGGCAAAATCCTATTAAGATCGGACCACTATATCATATAGCTGCCATAGGAATCATCGGTCGAAAATTAAGTTGTATGAAAAAACATTTTCAAGATATCTTTACCAAGCTCGACATTTATTAGTTTTACTGTACTCCTCATATATATGCAAAATCCTATTAAGATAGGACCACTATATCATATATCTGCCATAGGAACGATCGGTCGAAAATAATTTTTTGTATGAAGAAACATTTTGTTTATCAAGATATCTTGACCAAATTCGGTATTTATTATTTTTACTATACCTTACTATACTCGGCATTTCCTAAATTTACAGTACTCCTATAATATAGGCAAAATCCTATTAATATCGGTACACTATATCATATAGCTGCCATAGGAACGATCGGTCGAAAACTAGGTTTTTGATTAAAAACCTGTTTTGTTTTTCAAGATATCTTGACCAAACAAGGCATTTATTAGTTTTACTATGCTCCTCATATATATGCAAAATTCTATTAAGATCGGATCACTATATTATATAGCTGCCATAGGAAGCATCGGTCGAAAATTAAGTTGTATCAAAAAACATTTTGTTTATCAAGATATCTTTACCAAACTCGGCATTTATTAGTTGTACTCTACCCCTCATATATAGGCAAAATCCTATAAGGATCGGTACACTATATCATATAGCTGCCATAGGAACGATCGGTCGAAAACTAGGTTTTTGATTAAAAACCTGTTTTGTTTTTCAAGATATCTTGACCAAACAAGGCATTTATTAGTTTTACTATGCTCCTCATATATATGCAAAATTCTATTAAGATCGGATCACTATATTATATAGCTGCCATAGGAAGCATCGGTCGAAAATTAAGTGTATCAAAAAACATTTTGTTATCAAGATATCTTTACCAAACTCGGCATTTATTAGTTGTACTCTACCCCTCATATATAGGCAAAATCCTATAAGGATCGGACCACTATATCAAATAGCTGCCACAGGAACGATCGGTCAAAAATTAAGTTGTTGAATGAAAAATATTTTGTTTTTCAAGATATCCTGATCAAACTCGGCATTTATTATTTTTACTTAACTCCTCATATATATGCAAAATCCTATTAAGATCGGACCACTATATCATATAGCTGCCATAGGAACGATCGGTCAAAAATTTAGTTGTATCAAAAAACATTTGTTTATCAAGATATCTTGACCAAACTCGGCATTTATTAGTTGTACTCTACCCTCATATATAGGCAAAATCCTATAAGGATCGGACCACTATATCATATAGCTGCCATAGGAACGATCGGTCGAAAATTAAGTTGAATGAAAAATATTTTGTTTTCAAGATATCTTGATCAAACTCGGCATTTATTATTTTACTTTACTCCTCATATATATGCAAAATCCTATTAAGATCGGACCACTATATCATATAGCTGCCATAGGAACGATCGGTCAAAAATTTAGTTGTATCAAAAAACATTTTGTTTATCAAGATATCTTGACCAAACTCGGCATTTATTAGTTGTACTCTACCCCTCATATATAGGCAAAATCCTATAAGGATCGGACCACTATATCATATAGCTGCCATAGGAACGATCAGTCGAAAATTAAGTTGAATGAAAAATATTTTGTTTTCAAGATATCTTGATCAAACTCGGCAATTATTATTTTTACTTTACTCCTCATATATATGCAAAATCCTATTAAGATCAGACCACTATATCATATAGCTGGGATAGTAACGATCGGTTGTTTATCAAGATATCTTGACCAAACTCCGCATTTATTAAATTTACTGTACTCCTATAATATAGGCAAGTCCTTAAAGAATCGGACCACTATATCATACAGCTGCCACAGGAACGATCGGTCGAAAATTAAGTTGTTGTATGAAAAATATTTTGTTTTTCAAGATATCCTGATCAAACTCGGCATTTATTATTTTTACTTTACGCCTCTTATATAAGCAAAATCATATTAAGATCGGACCATATTATAGCTGCCATAGGAACGATCGGTCGAAAATTAAGTTGTTATATGAATAAACGTTTTACTTTTCAAGATATCTTGACCAAACTCGGAATTTATTTGTTGTTTACTCTACCCCTCATATATATGCAAAATCCTATTAAGGTCCGACCACTATATCATATAGCTGCCACAGGAACGATCGGTCGTAAATTAAGTTGAATGAAAAATAATTTGTTTTTCAAAGAATCTTGACCAAACTCGGCATTTATTGGTTTTACTATACTCCACATATATAGGCAAAATCCTATAAGGGTCGGACCACTTTATCATATAGCTGCCATAGGAACGATTGGTCGAAAATAAGTTGTTATATGAATAAACATTTTACTTTTCAAGATATCTTGACCAAACTCGGCAATATTAGTTTTACTATACTCCTCATATATAAGCCAAATCATATTAAGATCGGTACACTATATATATAGCTGCCGTAGGAACGATCGGTCGATGACTTTGTTTTTGATTAAAAACCTGTTTTGTTTTATAAAGTTATCTTGACCAAACTCGGCATTTATTAGTTGTACTCTACTCCTCTTATTATGCAAAATCCTATAAGGATCGGACCACTATATCATATAGCTGCCATAGGAACGATCGGTCAAAAATTTAGTTGTATTAAAAAACATTTTGTTTATCAAGATATCTTGACCAAACTCGGCATTTATTAGTTGTAATCTTCTCCTCATATATATGCAAAATCTATAAGATCGGACCACTATATCATATAGCTGCCATAGGAACGATTGGTCAAAACTTTAGTTGTATCAAAAAACTTTTGTTATCAAGGTATCTTGACCAAACTCGGCAATAATTAGTTGTACTCTACCCCTCATATACAGGCAAAATCCTATAAGGATCGGACCACTATATCATATAGCTGCCATAGAAACGATCGGTCGAAAATTAAGTTGTATGAAAAACATTTTGTTTTTCAAGATATCTTTGCCATACTCGACATTTATTAGTTTTACTATGCTCCTCATATATATGCAAAATCCTATTAAGATAGGACCACTATATCATATATCTGCAATAGGAACGATCGGTCGAAAATTAACTTGTTGTATGAAAAAATATTCTGTTTTTCAAGATATCTTGACCAAACAAGACATTTATTAGTTTTACTATACTCCTCATATATAGGCGAATCCTATTAAGATCGGACCACTATATCATATAGCTGCCATAGGAACCATAGTTCGAAAATTAAATTGTATGAAAAAATTTTGTTTTTCAAGATATCTTGACCATACAAGACATTTTTAGTTTTACTATACTCCTCATATAGAGGCAAATTCCTATTAAGATCGGACTACTATATCATATAGCTGCCATAGGAACGATCGGTCGAAAACTAGATTTTTGATTAAAAACCTGTTTTTGTTTATCTAGATATCTTAAACAAACTCGACATTTTTTAGTTTTACTATGCTCCTCATATATATGCAAAATCCTATTAAGAAGGACCCACTATATCATATATCTACAGTAGGAACGATCGGTCGAAAATAAGTTGTTGAATGAGAACATATGGTTTTTCAAGATATGTTTACCAAACTCGACATTATTAGTTTTACTATACTCCTATATAAAGGCAAAATCCTATAAGATCGGACCACTATATCATATAGCTGCCATAGGAATCATCGGTCGAAAATTAAGTTGTATGAAAAAACATTTTCAAGATATCTTTACCAAGCTCGACATTTATTAGTTTTACTGTACTCCTCATATATATGCAAAATCCTATTAAGATAGGACCACTATATCATATATCTGCCATAGGAACGATCGGTCGAAAATAATTTTTTGTATGAAGAACATTTTGTTTATCAAGATCTTGACCAAATTTCGGTATTTATTATTTTTACTATACCTTACTATACTCGGCATTTCCTAAATTTACAGTACTCCTATAATATAGGCAAAATCCTATTAATATCGGTACACTATATCATATAGCTGCCATAGGAACGATCGGTCGAAAACTAGTTTTTTGATTAAAAACCTGTTTTGTTTTTCAAGATATCTTGACCAAACAAGGCATTTATTAGTTTTACTATGCTCCTCATATATATGCAAAATTCTATTAAGATCGGATCACTATATTATATAGCTGCCATAGGAAGCATCGGTCGAAAATTAAGTTGTATCAAAAAACATTTGTTTATCAAGATATCTTACCAAACTCGGCATTTATTAGTTGTACTCTACCCTCATATATAGGCAAAATCCTATAAGGATCGGTACACTATATCATATAGCTGCCATAGGAACGATCGGTCGAAAACTAGGTGTTTGATTAAAAACCTGTTTTGTTTTTCAAGATATCTTGACCAAACAAGGCATTTATTAGTTTTACTATGCTCCTCATATATGCAAAATTCTATTAAGATCGGATCACTATATTATATAGCTGCCATAGGAAGCATCGGCGTCGAAATTAAGTTGTATCAAAAAACATTTTGTTTATCAAGATATCTTTACCAAACTCGGCATTTATTAGTTGTACTCTACCCCTCATATATAGGCAAAATCCTATAAGGATCGGAACCACTATATCATATATCTGCCATAGAAACGATCGGTCGAAATATTACTTGTATGAAAAAATATTCTGTTTTTCAAGATATCTTGACCCAAACAAGACATTTATTAGTTTTACTATACTCCTCATATATAGGCGAATCCTATTAAGATCGGACCACTATATCATATAGCTGCCATAGGAACCATAGTTCGAAAATTAATTGTATGAAAAAATTTTGTTTTTCAAGATATCTTGACCATACAAGACATTATTAGTTTTACTATACTCCTCATATAGAGGCAAATTCCTATTAAGATCGGACTACTATATCATATAGCTGCCATAGGAACGATCGGTTCGAAAACTAGATTTTTGATTAAAAACCTGTTTTGTTTATCTAGATATCTTAAACAAACTCGACATTTATTAGTTTTACTATGCTCCTCATATATGCAAAATCCTATTAAGATAGGACCACTATATCATATATCTGCCATTGGAACGATCGGTCGAAAATAATTTTTTGTATGAGAAACATTTTGTTTATCGAGATATCTTGACCAAACTCGGTATTTATTAGTTTCACTATACTTACTATACTCGGCATTCCTAATTTACAGTACTCCTATAATATAGGCAAAATCCTATTAATATCGGTACACTATATCATATAGCTGCCATAGGAACGATCGGTCGAAAACTAGGTTTTGATTAAAAACCTGTTTTGTTTTTCAAGATATCTTGACCAAACAAGGCATTTATTAGTTTTACTATGCTCCTCATATATATGCAAAATCCTATTAAGATCGGATCACTATATTATATAGCTGCCATAGGAAGCATCGGTCGAAAATTAATTGTATGAAAAACATTTTGTTTTCAAGATATCTTGACTGAACTCGGCATTTATTAGTTTTACAATACTCCTATTATATAGGCAAATCCTATAAGGATTGGACCACTATATCAGATAGCTGCCAATAGAACGATCGGTCGAAAATTAAGATGTTGTATGAAAAAACATTTTGTTTTTCAAGATATCTTGACTGAACTCTCGGCATTTGTTTAGTTTTTGCTTTACTCATCATAAAATCCTATTAAGATCGGATCACTATATCATATAGCTTCCATAGGGCGATCGACCGAAATTAAGTTGTTGTATGACAAAACATTTTACTTTTCATGATATCTTTACCAAACTCGGATTTATTAGTTATACTATACTCGTCATATGCATGAAAAATCCTATTAATTTCGGACCACTATATCATGTAGCTGCCGTAGGAACGATCGGTCGAAAATTAAGTTGTTGTATTAAAAAACATTTTGTTTTTCAAAATATCTTGACCAAACTCGACATTTATTAGTTTTACTATGCTCCTCATATATATGCAAATCTTATTAAGATAGGACCACTATATATATCTGCCATAGGAACGATCGGTCGAAAATTTTGTTGTATAAAAAAAATTTTGTTTTTCAAGATATCTTGACCAACCTCGACATTTATTAGTTTTACTATACTCCTCTTATATAGGCAAAGTCCTATTAAGATCGGACCACTATATCATATAGCTGCCATAGGAATCATCGGTCGAAAATTAGTTGTATGAAAAAAACATTTTGTTTTTCAAGATATCTTGACCAAACTCGACATTTATTAGTTTTACTATGCTCCTCATATATATGCAAGATCCTATTAAGATAGGACCACCATATCATATATCTGCCATAGGAACAATCGTTCGAAAAATAGTGTTGTTGTATGAAAAAACATTTTGTTTTTCAAGATATGTTTACCAAGCTCGGCATTTATTAGTTTTACTATACTCCTATTATATAGGCATAATCCTATAAGGATCGACCACTACATCACATAGCTCCGTAGGAACGATCGGTCGAAAATTAAGTTGTAAAGAAATATTTTGTTTTCAAAATATCTTGACCAAGCTCGGCATTTATTAGTTTAACTATACTCCTATTATATATACAAGATCCTATTAAGATAGGACCACCTATCATATATCTGCCATAGGAACAATCGTTCGAAAAATAAGGTGATGTATGAAAAAACATTTTGTTTTTCAAGATATCTTGACCAAACAAGACATTTATTAGTTTTACTACACTACTCATATATACGCAAACTCCCATTTTGTTTTTCAAGATATCTTGATCAAACTTTATCATTTTTTTTTACTCCTCAGATAAAAGCAAAATCCTATTAAGATCGGACCACTATATCATATAGCTGCCATAGGAACGATCGTTCGAAAATTAAGTTGTTATATGAATAAACATTTTACTTTTCAAGATATCTTGACCAAACTCGGCATATATTAGTTTTACCTTACTCTCATATATAAGCAAAATCCTATTAAGATCGGACCACTATATCATATAGCTGCCATAGGAACGATCGGTGGCAAATTAGGTTGTATGAAAAATATTTTTTTTCAAGGAATCTTGACCAAACTCGGCATTTTTAGATTTACTATACTCCTACTATAAAGGCAAAATCCTATAAGGATCGGACCACTATATCATATAGATGCTATAGGTACGATCGGTCGAAAACTAGGTTTTTGATAAAAACCCTGTTTTGTTTATCAAGATATCTTGACCAAAACTCGGGATTTATTTGCTGTACCCTACCCCTCATATATATGCAAAATCCTATTAAGATCGGACCACTATATCATATAGCTGCCATAGGAACGATCGGTCGAAAATTAAGTTGTATGAAAAAACATTTTGTTTTCAAAATATCTTCACCAAGCTAGGTATTTATTAGTTCTACTATACCCACATATATAGGCAAGATCCTATAAGGATCGGAACACTATATCATATAGCTGCCATAGGGCGATCGGTAGAAATTAAGAAAATATTTTTTTTTTCAAGATATCTTGATCAACTCGGCATTAATTATATTTACTTTACTCCTCATCTATATGCAAAATCCTATTAAGATCGGACCACTATATCATATAGCTGCGATGGTAACGATCGGTTGTTTATCAAGATATCTTGACTAGTCTCGGCATTTATTAGTTCTACTATACTCCACATATATAGGCAAGATCCTATAGGATCGGAACACTATATCATATAGCTGCCATAGGCCGATCGGTCGTAAATTAAGTTGTATGAAAAATATTCTGTTTTTCAAGGAATCTTGACCAAACTCGGCATTTATTAGATTTACTATACTCCTATAAGGATCGGACCACTATATCATATAGCTGCCATAGGAACGATCGGTCGTAATTAAGTTATAAGAAAATATTTTGTTTTACAAGAGTTTGACAAACTCGGAATTTATTAGATATACTATACTCCTCATATTATGCAAAATCCTATTAAGATCGGACCACTATATCATATAGCTGCGATGGTAACGATCGGTTTGTTTATCAAGATATCTTGACTAGTCTCGGCATTTATTAGTTCTACTATACTCCACATATATAGGCCAGATCCTATAAGGATCGGAACACTATATCATATAGCTGCCATAGGAACGCGGTCGAAAATTAAGTTATAAGAAATATTTTGTTTTACAAGGAGTTTGACCAAACTCGGAATTTATTAGATATACTATACTCCTCATATATATGCGAAATCCTATTAAGATCGGACACTTATATATAAGATCGGTCGAAATTAAGTTGTTGTATGAAAAACATTTTGTTTTTCAAGATATCTTGACCAACTCGGCATTATTTTTACTTTACTCCTCATATATAGGCAAAATCATATTAAGACGGGTAACTGTATCATATAGTTGCATAGGAACGATCGGTCGAAATTAAGTTATATGAAAATATTTTGTTTCTCAAGGAATCTTGACCAAACTCGGCATTTATTAGATTTACTATCCCTATTATTAGGCAAAATCCTATAAGGATCGGACCACTATATCATATAGCGCTATAGGAATGATCGGTCGAAAATTAAGTTTTTGATTAAAAACCTGTTTTGTTTATCAAGATATCTTGACCAACTCGGCACCTTATTAGTTGTACCCTTCTCCTCATATATATGCAAATCCTATTAAGATCGGACCACTATAGATGTCACAGGAACGATCGGTCGAAAATTAAGTTGTGTATGAATAAACATTTCACTTTTCAAGATATCTTGACCAAACTCGGCATATATTAGTTTTACTTTCCCTCTCTATATAGGCAAATCCTATTAAGATCGGACCACTATATCATATAGCTGCCATAGGAACGATCGGTGGAAAATTAGTTGTTGAAGACAATTTTTTTTTTCAAGGAATCTTGACCAAACTCGGCATTTATTAGATTTACTAGACACCTACTATAAAGGCAAAATCCTATAAGATCGGACCACTTATCATATAGATGCTATAGGTACGATCGGTCGAAACTAGGTTTTTTGATTAATCCTTTTTTGTTTATCAAGATATCTTGAACAAAACTCGGGATTTATTTGCTGTACCCTACCCTCATATATATGCAAAATCCTATTAAGATCGGACCACTATAGCTGCCACAGGAACGATCGGTCAAAATTAAGTTTTGTATGAAAAACATTTTGTTTTTCAAGATATCTTGACCAAGCTCGGCATTTATTAGTTCTACTATACTCAACATATAAGGCAGATCCTATAAGGATCGAACACTATATCATATAGCTGCCATAGGGACGATCGGTCGAAAATTAAGAAATATTTTATTTTCAGATATCTTGATCAAACTCGGCATTAATTTATTTACTTACTCCTCATATATATGCAAAATCCTATTAAGATCGGACCACTATATCATATAGCTGCCATAGGAACGATCGGTCGAAAATTAAGTTGTATGAAAAAACATTTTATTTTCAAAATATCTTGACCAAGCTCGGCATTTATTAGTTCTACTATACTCAACATATATAGGCAAGATCCTATAAGGATCGGAACACTATATCATATAGCTGCCATAGGGACGATCGGTCGAAAATTAAGAAAATATTTTAATTTTCAAGATATCTTGATCAAACTCGGCATTAATTATATTTACTTTACTCCTCATATATATGCAAAATCCTATTAAGATCGGACCACTATATCATATAGCTGCGATAGTAACGATCGGTTTGTTTATCAAGATATCTTGACTAGTCTCGGCATTTATTAAATTTACTGTACTCCTATTATATAGGCAAGATCCTATAAGGATCGGACCACTATATCATATAGCTGCCATAGGAAAGATCGGTCGAAAACTAGGCTTTTGATTAAAAACCTGTTTTGTTTATCAAGATATCTTGACCAGAACTCGGGATTTATTTGTTGTACTCTACCCCTCATATATATGCAAAATCCTATAAGGATCGGACCACTATATCATATAGCTGCCATAGGAAAGATCGGTCGAAAACTAGGTTTTTGATTAAAAACCTGTTTTGTTTATCAAGATAACTTGACCAAACTCGGCATTTATTAGTTGTACCCTACTCCTCATATATATGCAAATCCTATTAAGATCGGACCACTTTAGCTGCCATAGGAACTATCGGTCGAAAATTAAGTTGTTGTATGAAAAAGATTTTTTTTTCAAGATATCTTGATCAAACTCTGCATTTATTATTTTTACTTTACTCCCCATTTATAAGCAAAATCATATTAAGATCGGATTATTAGATTTACTATACTCCTATTATATTGGCAAATCCTATAAGGATCGGACCACTATAGCTTGTCTTGACCAAACTCGGCATTTATTAAATTTACTTTGTTTTTGATTAAAAACCTGTTTTGTTTCTAAAGTTATTTATTTATTTATTTATTAATGGACGACAAAACGAGTGTCTTCCTCATTATTCAATAGATTATACATAGAATTTTATGCTAAAAGCCTAGTTAAAGGATACAATTTTCTAAATAGCATCACCGACCGATGGAGGTGTTTTATTTGCCAGTCCGGCCAGCTGTGCCCCTTTTCACAGCTAATTTTGTCAGTGACGCTATTAGATCCTACATCTAAGCAGAAGGTTGTAAGTAGGAAAAAAGTGTTTTCAAGTAACATTAAAATAATCTTAATTTGCTATATTAATAAAGAAAATACAATAAATAGGAAAAATGAAAGTAAGAAGATTGTTAATAAAGTAAAGCAATGTAAGTTAGATAAAGAGTGTTAAGTAGATAGGACAGAGAGAAAAGTAATGGGAATCACCGACCCGGTGGGGGAAAATTTTTCAGCCTGTCCGGCAAGCTATGCCCCTGCTCATAGCTGGGAATGGTCAGCGACTTCCCGAAGGTATCCTGAAAGCAACGATTTTATTAGGGGTAGAGACAGTTCGGTAGAGAAAACGTGATGCAAACTATTATAATTTTTACATAGCACGCGAAAAGGATTGTGCATAGAGAAGTCTGTTGTGCACGTAGATAGTAAAAAGGGGCGATAATTTCTGGTTGCTCTAGCCGGAACAGAGAATTGAAGACGCCCTAGCAGAAAAGGAGAATCTATGTCGCCAATAATCAACTTATGTAGAAGGACAACACCGAGAATTGTCCTACGGTTGGTTAACGACGGAAGGTTGAGAAGAAGCAGTCTGCTGGAGTAGGACGGCAACCGAAGATTAGGGTCCCAATTTAAACCTCGTAAGGCAAAAAGCAGAAATTCCTTCTGAACAGATTCAATACGATCCTGGCTATTGTTATACTGTGGAGACCAGATGCAAGAGCAGTATTCAAGGATAGGGCGAACAAGAGAGATGTACAGAAGTTTTGTTATAAAAGGATCGTTAAACTCTTTAGACCATCGTTTAATGAATCCAAGTACACCTTTTGCATCATTAACGATGGTATCTATGTGAAGATTGAAACAGAGTTTAGAATCAAAAATTACGCCTAGATCCTTAACTGTTAGTATACGTTGCAAAGGGATATTGTCGATTGTATAACTGACAAGATATGGTGTAGTACGATTAAAAGTCATAAACATACACTTTGAACAATTTAGATGCAATTGATTGGCCGAACACCATAGTTGCATAGCGTTCAAATCGTCTTGTAGACGAGAATGATGTAGGGGATTAGTGTATGATAGAAAAAGTTTGACATCGTCCGCATACATGAGTACACGGGCATGTGATTTAACAGAGGGGAGATTATTTATAAAAGGGTAAAGAGTAAAGGTCCAAGATGACTACCATGAGGAACACCAGAAGTAAAGTGAACTCTTTTAGAGGTGGTCAGCCTCAGCATTACTCTTTGGGTCCTACCTTTTAAATAAGAATTAATCCAAAGCAAAAGAGACAGGGGAAACCTATTCGGTCAAGTTTAAAAAGTAAAATGTCATGGTGCACAGAGTCAAACGCCTTATTGAAGTCAGTGTAAATGACATCAGTTTGCATTTTCGAAAGGAAAGCATCGTTTACCAAGGAAGTAAACTCAAGCAGATTGGTCGTAGTTGACCGATTCTTTACGAATCCATGTTGAACAGGGGAAACAACTGATTTGCAGAAATGCTGCAAATTCGAAGTGATTTTTTTTCAAATAATTTAGGAATAGCGGACAGTTTTGCAATGCCCCTGTAATTCGTATATCAGACTTCCCACCTTTCTTGTGAAGAGGAATGATATAAGATTCTTTCCAAAGCGATGGATAAAGAAGGGAAGAACTACACTCCTTGAGAAGACAACTAGGAATATTGTCCGGTCCAGGAGAGTAAGAAGACTTTAAAGAGTTTATAGCTAATAGGAGAGAGGAGTGTGAAATAATTAGAGGAGGTATATAACTTGCGGAAGAAATAGTATAAGGGTAAGCATTAGTATTAGGACAGACTGAAGAGTAAGTTGATTGGAAAAAATTAGCAAAGAGGTTAGCAGAATCAGTGTCATTGCTAGCTTTATCCAAGCCAAGAAAAAAAGAAGATGGCAAACTTGAAGATTTACGCTTCAAGTTCACAAAATTATAAAACTGTCTCGGATTTCGCGCAAATTGTCTTTTACAACGTGTTAGATAATTCTCATAGCATTGAGAATTAAGAAGAAAGAAGTTCGACTTGGCTATGGAATATTTAGCCAAGTCTGTACACGAACCAGACTTTTTAAACTTTTTAAAATATTTGGATTTTACATTTTTTAGATGTGATAATCTGGTAGTAAACCAGGGTGGTTTTGAAAAAGTAGTCGAAGGAATTGACTTAGGAATACACACATCTAAGAGGGAGATTAGGGTGATGTAAAAAAAATTAATAGCTGTATTCATATCAACTGAGTCATATAAGAAAGACCAATCGGTTGAATAAATAAGCTGATTCAGCAAAGAATAATTTCCTTTGCGAAAGCAATAGCGGGGCTTATTGGCTGATGAGCACGAAATGAAAGGATTACAATTTAGCATTGCAATCTCTAAAGTTGGATGATAGACATCCTCAGGAAGAGATAAAGGAGGGGACCTAGACACATTAGAAATAAGGTAGTCGTTAACAAATACAAGGTCAAGTGTTCTAATCAAATGATTAGAAATTGAATTGATTTGAAACAACGAAAGATCAAGCATGCAGTCTATAAAATCGTGCTGTGCTGAGGGCACTAGATAATTTTTGGCAGTAAATAATGACCAAGAGATGTTGGGCAAATTAAAATCACCCAACACCATAAATAGGTCACTATCACGCACGTGTGAAGAAACTTCTTTAATACAAGTAATATGTTTCATATAAACTTGAATATCAGAAGAAGGTGGGACATAAGAGCATGTTACATAGACATTCCGTGTAGGAAAAGACACCTTAACTGAGACAATCTCAGCGTCAGTAGGCGTACTAAAACAGAAAAGTTCAGACTGGAGAGTGGCTTTAACGGCAATTAACACCCCACCACCTCGAGTCGGTCGATCATTTCTATACAAAATAAAGTTATTTGATAAATCTCAAAATCAGATATGGTTGAGTTCAACCATGTTTCTGAAAATGCTATTATATCCGAATTGAAGGAAGTGCTGGCCATGAAAAGATTTTTAAGTTTTGAAATAAGACCTCTAACATTCTGATAATGAATAAAGATTTGGTCAGAAGATGAAGCTAGTTTTTGGGGCAGAAATGGTACCCTGTATTGAAGGGACTGGAAGGGTGACAGGCTGGTTACGCTTTTTAGGCTTGAACTCGTGAACAATCATGTGTGGAGGCCAAAATTTGGGATCACAAATGATTGGGAACATATCATGTGAAACATTTATTTTGAATGATGATATTTCACGAGGGGTGGAGAAATTAAATTTAGTTATTGACACGCTAGCAGATTTGCTAGCAATATAGGCTGCCAATGACTCAGAAGTGGTGTCCGACGAAAGTCGATACACAAAGACTTGCCTACGAGGGGCAACTACCGTTAAAGTAGGCGCTGATGGGGCTGTAGGTAATACAGTTGGGGGAGCTAACGAGGCACAATGATTGTTTTTAACAATCTGGGCAAGATTGCGCGCAGGCCTACCTTTGCGGCCAGGAGCTGATGGGGCTGAGGCAGTTTGATTAATTGGGACGGGATCAGGTACGGGCTCTACTGGGACTAGTACAGGGGTTGTAACAGGGGTAATTGGACAGTCGCTTGGAGAAGGCGAAAAAGACAACATTGGAGATACCTCCAAGTTGCTAGGAAGGGACAAGAAAGTAGTAGGTGTCTGAACAGACGTAGAGGGCAATTGCAAAAGTTGAGGCTCCAACCGGCGATTGGTTGGGGACTCAAATTTATATTTGCCAAGCAGCTCGAAACTCGAGTCAAAATTACTCGAGAGCTGCTTAGCCACATTATTTAATTTTAAGAATTGACTTCTCACAGAATTATACATTCTAGAGAAATCAATTTGCTTGTCGATGCATTCTGGGCACGACCAACGCAAGCCACCACAGCCCTTCTTGGCAATAGCAGCGATCTTGTCGCAATCACGCCCAGTGAGACCTGCACATTTAGCATGCATCATATTCTCACACAGCCAGCAATTAACAAATTGCGGCAGTGCAGAATCATCAGCCTGCTTGAACGTGCACGGTTTCTTACAGCACAACATAATTATTTAATGCGTATGCAAATTGCGAGAGCACAGAGCAAAACGAAAACGGTGCACAAGATAGAGCAAGTACACAAACAAATTGTTTGGAGCAAAAAGCAATAGAAAAAGTTTGCGAGAGCGCGATGCACAAGCAGAAAGTATGCAGCGAACACACGCACAAACAAGTGTATGCACAGGGGAGCACCAAAGCAAAAGAATCAAAACAGGCAATAACAACAACACGGAACTGATGCCGCGTTTTATAAAATGTAATAATTAACAGACTTACGCTGCACAACAGATAACACTTTGCACAGTTTATTAAAGCTTCTTAAATAAAGCACCGAAAATGCAAACTTTTATAATAAAAAGCAGGATAAAAGCGCAAAAATATATAAAAATCTTGGAGCACAAGTAAAACACGTCAATCACTCTCAACTGAGAACTCTCTCTTGACTAAACTCGGCATTTATTAGTTGTAATCTACTCCTCTTATATATGCAAAATTCCATATAAGATCGGACCACTATAGCTGCCGCAGGAACGATCGCTCGAAAATTAAGTTGTATGAAAAACATTTTTTTTTTCAAGATATCTTGATCAAACTCGTCATTTATTATTTTTACTTTACTCCTCATATATAAGCAAAATCATATTAAGATCAGACCACTATATCATATAGCTGCGATAGTAACGATCGGTTTGTTTATCAAGATATCTTGACCAAACTCGGCATTTATTAAATTTACTCTACTCCTATCATATAGGCAAAGTCCTTAAAGGATTGGACCACTATATCATACAGCTGCCACAGGAACGATCGGTCGAAAAATAAGTTGTTGTATGAAAAACATTTTGTTTTTCAAGATATCTTGATCAACTCGGCATTTATTATTTTTACTTTACTCCCATATATAAGCAAAATCATATTAAGATCGGATTATTAGATTTACTATACTCCTATTATATTGGCAAAATCCTATAAGGATCGGACCACTATAGCAGCCATAGGAACGATCGGTCGAAAACTAGGTTTTTGATTAAAACCTGTTTTGTTTATCAAGATATCTTGATCAAACTCGGCATTTATTAAATTTACTGTACTCCTATAATATAGGCAAAGTCCTTAAAGGTTCGGACCACTATATCATACAGCTGCCACAGGAACGATCGGTCGAAAATTAAGTTATATGAAAAATATTTTGTTTCTCAAGGAATCTTTACCAAACTCGGTATTAGATTTACTATACTCCTATTATATAGGCAAAATCCTATAAGGATCGGACCACAAAATAGCTGCCATAGGGAAGATCGGTCGAAAACTAGGTTTTTGATTAAAACCTGTTTTGTTTATCAAGATATCTTGACCAAAACTCGGTATTTATTTGTTGTACTCTACCCCTCATATATTTGCAAATCCCTATAAGGATCGCACCACTATATCATATAGCTGCCATAGGAAAGATCGGTCGAAAACTAGGTTTTTAATTAAAAACCTGTTTTGTTTATGAAAAAACTTGACCAATCTCGGCATTTATTAGTTGTACCCTACTCCTCATATATATGCAAAATCCTATTAAGATCGGACCACTTTAGCTGCCATAGGAACGATCGGTCGAAAATTAGGTTATATGAAAAATATTTTGTTTTACAAGGAATTTTGACCAAACTCGGAATTTATTAGATATACTATACTCCTCATATATATGCAAAATCCTATTAAGATCGGACCACTATATATAAGATCGGTCGAAAATTAAGTTGTTGTATCAAAAACCATTTTGTTAATCAAGATATCTTGACCAAACTCGGCAAAATTCTATTAAGATCGGTACACTATATCACATAGCTGCCATAGGAACGATCTCCCGAAAACTAGGTTTTTGATTAAAACCTGTTTTGTTTATAAAGTTGTCTTGACCAAACTCGGCATTTATTAAATTTACTTTGTTTTTGATTAAAAACCTGTTTTGTTTCTAAAGTTATCTTGACCAAACTCGGCATTTATTAGTTGTACTCTACTCCTCTTATATATGCAAAATTCCATATAAGATCGGACCACTATAGCTGCCGCAGGAACGATCGGTCGAAAAATAAGTTGTGTGAAAAACATTTTTTTTTTCAAAATATCTTGATAAAACTCGTCATTTATTATTTTTACTTTACTCCTCATATATAAGCAAAATCATATTAAGATCAGACCACTATATCATATAGCTGCGATAGTAACGATCGGTTTGTTTATCAAGATATCTTGACCAAACTCGGCATTTATTAAATTTACTGTACTCCTATAATATAGGCAAAGTCCTTAAAGGTTCGGACCACTACATCATACAGCTGCCACAGGAACGATCGGTCGAAAATTAAGTTATTGTATGAAAAAACATTTTGTTTTTCAAGATATCTTGACCAAACTCGGCATTTACTAGTTTTACTTTACTCCTCATATATAAGCAAAATCATCTTAAGATCGGACCACTATATCATATAGTTGCCATAGGAACGATCGGTCTAAAATTAAGTTATATGAAAATATTTTGTTTCTCAAGGAATCTTTACCAAACTCGGCATTTATTAGATTTACTATACTCCTATTATATAGGCAAAATCCTATAAGGATCGGACCACTGTATCACGTAGCTGCTATAGGTAGGATCGGTCGAAAACTAGGTTTTTGATTAAAAACCTGTTTTGTTTATCAAGATATCTTGACCAAAACTCGGGATTTATTTGTTGTACTCTACCCCTCATATATATGCAAAATCCTATTAAGATCGGACCACTATATCATATAGCTGCCATAGGAACGATCGGTCGAAAATTAAGTTGTATGAAAAATATTTTGTTTATCAAGGAATCTTGATCAAACTCGGCATTTATTAGATTTACTATACTCCTATTATATTGGCAAAATCCTATAAGGATCGGACCACTATATCATATAGCGGTTTTTGATTGAAGACGTGTTTTGTTTATCAAGATAACTTGACCAAACTCGGCATTTATTAGTTGTACTTTACTCCTCATATATATGCAAAATCCTATTAAGATCGGACCACTTTAGCTGCCAGAGAAACTATCGGTCGAAAATTAAGTTGTATGAAAAACATTTTTTTTTTCAAGATATCTTGATCAAACTCGGCATTTATTATTCTTACTTTACTCCTCATATATAAGCAAAATCATATTAAGATCGGACCACTATATTATATAGCTGCGATAGTAACGATCGGTTTGTTTATCAAGATATTTTGACCAAACTCAGCATTTATTAAATTTACTGTTCTCCTATAATATAGGCAAAGTCCTTAAATGATCGGACCATTATATCATACAGCTGCCACAGGAACGACCGGTCGAAGATTAAGTTGTTGTATGAAATACATTTTGTTTTTCGAGATATCTTGACCAAGCTCGGCATTTAAGAGTTTTACTATACTCCACATATATAGCCAAAATCCTATAAGGATCGGACCACTATATCATATAGCTGCCATAGGAACGATCGGTCGAAAATTAAGTTGTATGAAAAAACATTTTGTTTTTCAAAATATCTTGACCAAACTCGGCATTTATTAGTTGTACTCTAGTCCTCATATATGTGCAAAATCCTATTAAGATCGGACCACTATACCATATAGCTGCGATAGTAACGATCGGTTTGTTTATCAAGATATCTTGACCAAGCTCGGCATTTAAATTTACTGTACTCCTATAATATAGGCAAAGTCCTTAAAGGATCGGACCACTATATCATACAGCTGCCACAGGAACGATCGGTAGAAAATTAAGTTGTTGTATGAAAAACATTTTGTTTTTCAAGATATCTTAATCAAACTCGGCATTTATTATTTTTACTTTACTCCTCATATATAAGCAAAATCATATTAAGATCGGACCACTATATCATATAGTTGCCATAGGAACGATCGGTCGAAAATTAAGTTGTTATAAGAATAAACATTGTACTTTTCAAGATATCTTGACCAAACTCGGAATTTATTAGTTATACCATACTCCTCATATGCATGCAAAATTCTATTAAGTTCGGACCACTATATCATATAGCTGCCATAGGAACGATCGGTAGAATATTAAGTTGTATCAAAAACCATTTTGTTAATCAAGATATCTTGACCAACCTCGGCATTTATTAAATTTACTATACTCTGAATATATAGGCAAAATCCTATTAAGATCGGACCACTATATCATATAGCTCCCATAGGAACGATCGGTCGAAAATTAAGTTATATGAAAAATATTTTGTTTTTCAACGAATCTTGACCAAACTCGGCATTTATTAGATTTACTATACTCCTGGCAAAATCCTATAAGCATCGGACCACTATATCATATAGCTGCCATAGGAACGATCGGTCGAAAACTAGGTTTTTGATTAAAAACCTGTTTTGTTTATGAAGATAACTTGACCAAACTTGGCATTTATTAGTTGTACCCTACTCCTCATATATATGCAAAATCCTATTAAGATCGGACCACTATAGCTGCCACAGGAACGATCGGTCAAAAATTAAGTTGTTGTATGAAAAACATTTTGTTTTTCAAGATATCTTGACCAAACTCGGCATTTATTAGTATTACAATACTCCTATTATATAGGCAAAATCCTATAAGGAGTGGACCACTATATCACATAGCTGCAATAGGAACGACCGGTCGAAATTAAGTTGTTGTATGAAAAAACATTTTGTTTTTCAAGATATCTTGACTGAACTCGGCATTTATTAGTTTTATATTACTCATCATATATAAGCAAATTCCTATTAAGATCGGATCACTATATCATATAGCTGCCATATGAACGTTCGGTCAAAAATTCTGTTTTTCAAGGAATCTTGACTAAACTCGGCATTTATTAGATTTACTATACTCCTATTATATTGGCAAAATCCTATAAGGATCGGACCACTATATCATATAGCTGCCATAGGAACGATTGGTCGTAAATTAAGTTGTATGAAAAATATTGTGTTTTTCAAGGAATCTTGACCAAACTCGGCATTTATTATTTTTACTTTACTCCTCATATTTATGCAAAATCCCATTAAGATCGGACCACTATATCATATAGCTGCCATAGGAACGATCGGTCGTAAATTAAGTTGTATGAAAAATATTCTGTTTTTCAAGGAATCTTGACCAAACTCGGCATTTATTAGATTTACTATACTCCTATAAGGATCGGACCACTATATCATATAGCTGCCATAGGATCGATCGGTCGTAAATTAAGTTGTATGAAAAAAATTGTGTTTTTTTCAAGGAATCTTGACCAAACTCGGCATTTATTAGATTTACTATACTCCTAATATATTTGCAAAATCCTATAAGGATCGGACCACTATATCATATAGCTGCCATAGGAACGATGGGTCGAAAACTAGGTTTTCGATTAAAAACCTGTTTTGTTTATCAAGATATCTTGACCAAACTCGGCATTTATTAAATTTAGTGCACTATATCATACAGTTACCACAGGAACGATCGGTCGAAAATTAAGTTGTTGTATGAAAAAACATTTTGTTTTTCAAGATATCTTGACCAAACTCGGGATTTATTTGTTGTACTCTACCCCTCATATATATGCAAAATCCTATTAAGATCGGACCACTATATCATATAGCTCCCATAGGAACGATCGGTCGAAAATTAAGTTATATGAAAATATTTTGTTTTTCAAGGAATCTTGACCAAACTCGGCATTTATTAGATTTACTATACTCCTATTATATTGGCAAAATCCTAAAAGGATCGGACCACTATATCATATAGCTGCCATAGGAACGATCGGTCGAAAACTAGGTTTTTGATTAAAAACCTGTTTTGTTTATGAAGATAACTTGACCAAACTCGGCATTTATTAGTTGTACCCTACTCCTCATATATATGCAAAATCCTATTAAGATCGGACCACTATAGCTGCCACAGGAACGATCGGTCAAAAATTAAGTTGTTGTATGAAAGCATTTTGTTTTTCAAGATATCTTGACCAAACTCGGCATTTATTAGTTTTACAATACTCCTATTATATAGGCAAAATCCTATAAGGATTGGACCACTATATCACATAGCTGCAATAGGAACGACCGGTCGAAAATTAAGTTGTTGTATGAAAAACCATTTTGTTTTTCAAGATATCTTGACTGAACTCGGTATTTATTAGTTTTACATTACTCATCAAATATTAGCAAATTCCTATTAAGATCGGATCACTATATCATATAGCTGCCATATGAACGTTTGGTCAAAAATTAAGTTGTGGTATCAAAACCATTTTGTTTATCAAAATATCTTGACCAAACTCGACAGAAAATCCTAGTAAGATCGGACCACTATATCATATAGCTGCCATTGAAGCTCCTATTTTATAAGTCCTATAAGGTTCGGACCACTATATCATACAGTTGCCATAGGAACGATCGGTCGAAAATTAAAATGTTTTATGAAAAAACATTTTGTTTTTCAAGATATCTTGACTGAACTCGGCATTTATTAGTTTTACAATACTCCTATTATATAGGCAAAATCCTATAAGGATTGGACCACTATATAACATAGCTGCAATAGGAACGACCGGTCAAAAATTAAGTTGTTGTATGAATAAACATTTTACTTTTCAAGATATCTTGACCAAACTCGGAATTTATTTGTTGTACCCTACTCCTCATATATATGCAAAATCCTATTAAGATCGGACCACTATAGCTGCCACAGGAACGATCGGTCAAAAATTAAGTTTTTGTATGAAAAACATTTTGTTTTTCAAGATATCTTGACCAAACTCGGCATTTATTAGTATTAC
The DNA here is from genome assembly GCA_030788265.1 of Drosophila americana. Classification (NCBI taxonomy): domain Eukaryota; kingdom Metazoa; phylum Arthropoda; class Insecta; order Diptera; family Drosophilidae; genus Drosophila; species Drosophila americana. The sequence continues at coordinate 42,540 of JAURSC010000048.1, read as the reverse complement.
AATACTCCTATTATATAGGCAAAATCCTATAAGGAGTGGACCACTATATCACATAGCTGCAATAGGAACGACCGGTCGAAAATTAAGTTGTTTTATGAAAAAACATTTTGTTTTTCAAGATATCTTGACTGAACTCGGCATTTATTAGTTTTATATACTCATCATATATAAGCAAATTCCTATTAAGATCGGATCACTATATCATATAGCTGCCATATGAACGTTCGGTCAAAAATTCTGTTTTTCAAGGAATCTTGACTAAACTAGGCATTTATTAGATTTACTATACTCCTATTATATTGGCAAAATCCTATAAGGATCGGACCACTATATCATATAGCTGCCATAGGAACGATTGGTCGTAAATTAAGTTGTATGAAAAATATTGTGTTTTCAAGGAATCTTGACCAAACTCGGCATTTATTATTTTTACTTTACTCCTCATATTAATGCAAAATCCTATTAAGATCGGACCACTATATCATATAGCTGCCATAGGAACGATCGGTCGTAAATTAAGTTGTATGAAAAATATTCTGTTTTTCAAGGAATCTTGACCAAACTCGGCATTTATTAGATTTACTATACTCCTATAAGGATCGGACCACTATATCATATAGCTGCCATAAGAACGATCGGTCGTAAATTAAGTTGTATGAAAAAATTGTGTTTTTTTCAAGGAATCTTGACCAAACTCGGCATTTATTAGATTTACTATACTCCTATTATATTGGCAAAATCCTATAAGGATCGGACCACTATATCATATAGCTGCCATAGGAACGATGGGTCGAAAACTAGGTTTTCGATTAAAAACCTGTTTTGTTTATCAAGATATCTTGACCAAACTCGGCATTTATTAAATTTAGTGCACTATATCATACAGTTACCACAGGAACGATCGGTCGAAAATTAAGTTGTTGTATGAAAAAACATTTTGTTTTTCAAGATATCTTGACCAAACTCGGGATTTATTTGTTGTACTCTACCCCTCATATATATGCAAAATCCTATTAAGATCGGACCACTATATCATATAGCTCCCATAGGAACGATCGGTCGAAAATTAAGTTATATGAAAAATATTTGTTTTTCAAGGAATCTTGACCAAACTCGGCATTTATTAGATTTACTATACTCCTGGCAAAATCCTATAAGGATCGGACCACTATATCATATAGCTGCCATAGGAACGATCGGTCGAAAACTAGGTTTTTGATTAAAAACCTGTTTTGTTTATGAAGATAACTTGACCAAACTCGGCATTTATTAGTTGTACCCTACTCCTCATATATATGCAAAATCCTATTAAGATCGGACCACTATAGCTGCCACAGGAACGATCGGTCAAAAATTAAGTTGTTGTATGAAAAACATTTTGTTTTTCAAGATATCTTGACCAAACTCGGCATTTATTAGTTTTACAATACTCCTATTATATAGGCAAAATCCTATAAGGATTGGACCACTATATCACATAGCTGCAATAGGAACGACCGGTCGAAAATTAAGTTGTTGTATGAAAAACCATTTTGTTTTTCAAGATATCTTGACTGAACTCGGTATTTATTAGTTTTACATTACTCATCAAATATAAGCAAATTCCTATTAAGATCGGATCACTATATCATATAGCTGCCATATGAACGTTTGGTCAAAAATTAAGTTGTGGTATCAAAAACCATTTTGTTTATCAAAATATCTTGACCAAACTCGACAGAAAATCCTAGTAAGATCGGACCACTATATCATATAGCTGCCATTGAAGCTCCTATTTTATAAGTCCTATAAGGTTCGGACCACTATATCATACAGTTGCCATAGGAACGATCGGTCGAAAATTAAAATGTTTTATGAAAAAACATTTTGTTTTTACAATACTCCTATTATATAGGCAAAATCCTATAAGGATTGGACCACTATATCACATAGCTGCAATAGGAACGACCGGTCAAAAATTAAGTTGTTGTATGAATAAACATTTTACTTTTCAAGATATCTTGACCAAACTCGGAATTTATTTGTTGTACTATACTCCTCATATATATGCAAAATCCTATTAAGATCGGACCACTATATCATATAGCTGCCATAGGAACGATCGGTCGTAAATTAAATTGTATGAAAAATATTCTGTTTTTCAAGGAATCTTGACCAAACTCGGCATTTATTAGATTTACTATACTCCTATAAGGATCGGACCACTATATCATATAGCTGCCATAGGATCGATCGGTCGTAAATTAAGTTGTATGAAAAAAATTGTGTTTTTTTCAAGGAATCTTGACCAAACTCGGCATTTATTAGATTTACTATACTCCTAATATATTTGCAAAATCCTATAAGGATCGGACCACTATATCATATAGCTGCCATAGGAACGATGGGTCGAAAACTAGGTTTTCGATTAAAAACCTGTTTTGTTTATCAAGATATCTTGACCAAACTCGGCATTTATTAAATTTAGTGCACTATATCATACAGTTACCACAGGAACGATCGGTCGAAAATTAAGTTGTTGTATGAAAAAACATTTTGTTTTTCAAGATATCTTGACCAAACTCGGGATTTATTTGTTGTACTCTACCCCTCATATATATGCAAAATCCTATTAAGATCGGACCACTATATCATATAGCTCCCATAGGAACGATCGGTCGAAAATTAAGTTATATGAAAAATATTTTGTTTTTCAAGGAATCTTGACCAAACTCGGCATTTATTAGATTTACTATACTCCTATTATATTGGCAAAATCCTAAAAGGATCGGACCACTATATCATATAGCTGCCATAGGAACGATCGGTCGAAAACTAGGTTTTTGATTAAAAACCTGTTTTGTTTATGAAGATAACTTGACCAAACTCGGCATTTATTAGTTGTACCCTACTCCTCATATATATGCAAAATCCTATTAAGATCGGACCACTATAGCTGCCACAGGAACGATCGGTCAAAAATTAAGTTGTTGTATGAAAAGCATTTTGTTTTTCAAGATATCTTGACCAAACTCGGCATTTATTAGTTTTACAATACTCCTATTATATAGGCAAAATCCTATAAGGATTGGACCACTATATCACATAGCTGCAATAGGAACGACCGGTCGAAAATTAAGTTGTTGTATGAAAAACCATTTTGTTTTTCAAGATATCTTGACTGAACTCGGTATTTATTAGTTTTACATTACTCATCAAATATTAGCAAATTCCTATTAAGATCGGATCACTATATCATATAGCTGCCATATGAACGTTTGGTCAAAAATTAAGTTGTGGTATCAAAAACCATTTTGTTTATCAAAATATCTTGACCAAACTCGACAGAAAATCCTAGTAAGATCGGACCACTATATCATATAGCTGCCATTGAAGCTCCTATTTTATAAGTCCTATAAGGTTCGGACCACTATATCATACAGTTGCCATAGGAACGATCGGTCGAAAATTAAAATGTTTTATGAAAAACATTTTGTTTTTCAAGATATCTTGACTGAACTCGGCATTTATTAGTTTTACAATACTCCTATTATATAGGCAAAATCCTATAAGGATTGGACCACTATATAACATAGCTGCAATAGGAACGACCGGTCAAAAATTAAGTTGTTGTATGAATAAACATTTTACTTTTCAAGATATCTTGACCAAACTCGGAATTTATTGTTGTACTATACTCCTCATATATATGCAAAATCCTATTAAGATCGGACCACTATATCATATAGCTGCCATAGGAACGATCGGTCGAAAACTAGGTTTTTGATTAAAAACCTGTTTTGTTTATGAAGATAACTTGACCAAACTTGGCATTTATTAGTTGTACCCTACTCCTCATATATATGCAAAATCCTATTAAGATCGGACCACTATAGCTGCCACAGGAACGATCGGTCAAAAATTAAGTTGTTGTATGAAAAACATTTTGTTTTTCAAGATATCTTGACCAAACTCGGCATTTATTAGTATTACAATACTCCTATTATATAGGCAAAATCCTATAAGGAGTGGACCACTATATCACATAGCTGCAATAGGAACGACCGGTCGAAAATTAAGTTGTTTATGAAAAACATTTTGTTTTTCAAGATATCTTGACTGAACTCGGCATTTATTAGTTTTATATTACTCATCATATATAAGCAAATTCCTATAAGATCGGATCACTATATCATATAGCTGCCATATGAACGTTCGGTCAAAAATTCTGTTTTTCAAGGAATCTTGACTAAACTCGGCATTTATTAGATTTACTATACTCCTATTATATTGGCAAAATCCTATAAGGATCGGACCACTATATCATATAGCTGCCATAGGAACGATTGGTCGTAAATTAAGTTGTATGAAAAATATTGTGTTTTTCAAGGAATCTTGACCAAACTCGGCATTTATTATTTTTACTTTACTCCCCATATTTATGCAAAATCCTATTAAGATCGGACCACTATATCATATAGCTGCCATAGGAACGATCGGTCGTAAATTAAGTTGTATGAAAAATATTCTGTTTTTCAAGGAATCTTGACCAAACTCGGCATTTATTAGATTTACTATACTCCTATAAGGATCGGACTACTATATCATATAGCTGCCATAAGAACGATCGGTCGTAAATTAAGTTGTATGAAAAAAATTGTGTTTTTTTCAAGGAATCTTGACCAAACTCGGCATTTATTAGATTTACTATACTCCTATTATATTGGCAAAATCCTATAAGGATCGGACCACTATATCATATAGCTGCCATAGGAACGATGGGTCGAAAACTAGGTTTTCGATTAAAAACCTGTTTTGTTTATCAAGATATCTTGACCAAACTCGGCATTTATTAAATTTAGTGCACTATATCATACAGTTACCACAGGAACGATCGGTCGAAAATTAAGTTGTTGTATGAAAAAACATTTTGTTTTTCAAGATATCTTGACCAAACTCGGGATTTATTTGTTGTACTCTACCCCTCATATATATGCAAAATCCTATTAAGATCGGACCACTATATCATATAGCTCCCATAGGAACGATCGGTCGAAAATTAAGTTATATGAAAAATATTTTGTTTTTCAAGGAATCTTGACCAAACTCGGCATTTATTAGATTTACTATACTCCTGGCAAAATCCTATAAGGATCGGACCACTATATCATATAGCTGCCATAGGAACGATCGGTCGAAAACTAGGTTTTTGATTAAAAACCTGTTTTGTTTATGAAGATAACTTGACCAAACTCGGCATTTATTAGTTGTACCCTACTCCTCATATATATGCAAAATCCTATTAAGATCGGACCAATATAGCTGCCACAGGAACGATCGGTCAAAAATTAAGTTGTTGTATGAAAAACATTTTGTTTTTCAAGATATCTTGACCAAACTCGGCATTTATTAGTTTTACAATACTCCTATTATATAGGCAAAATCCTATAAGGATTGGACCACTATATCACATAGCTGCAATAGGAACGACCGGTCGAAAATTAAGTTGTTGTATGAAAAACCATTTTGTTTTTCAAGATATCTTGACTGAACTCGGTATTTATTAGTTTTACATTACTCATCAAATATAAGCAAATTCCTATTAAGATCGGATCACTATATCATATAGCTGCCATATGAACGTTTGGTCAAAAATTAAGTTGTGGTATCAAAAACCATTTTGTTTATCAAAATATCTTGACCAAACTCGACAGAAAATCCTAGTAAGATCGGACCACTATATCATATAGCTGCCATTGAAGCTCCTATTTTATAAGTCCTATAAGGTTCGGACCACTATATCATACAGTTGCCATAGGAACGATCGGTCGAAAATTAAAATGTTTTATGAAAAAACATTTTGTTTTTACAATACTCCTATTATATAGGCAAAATCCTATAAGGATTGGACCACTATATCACATAGCTGCAATAGGAACGACCGGTCAAAATTAAGTTGTTGTATGAATAAACATTTTACTTTTCAAGATATCTTGACCAAACTCGGAATTTATTTGTTGTACTATACTCCTCATATATATGCAAAATCCTATTAAGATCGGACCACTATATCATATAGCTGCCATAGGAACGATCGGTCGTAAATTAAATTGTATGAAAAATATTCTGTTTTTCAAGGAATCTTGACTAAACTCGGCATTTATTAGTTTTATATTACTTATTATATATAAGCAAATTCCTATAAAGATCGGATCACTATATCATATAGCTGCCATATGAACGATCGGTCGAAAATTAAGTTGTTGTATGAAAAACATTTTGTTTTTCAAGATATCTTGACCAAACTCGGGATTTATTTGTTGTTCTCTACCCCTCATATATATGCAAAATCCTATTAAGATCGGACCACTATATCATATAGCTGCCATAGGAACGATCGGTCGAAAATTAAGTTATATGAAAAATATTTTGTTTTTCAAGGAATCTTGACCAAACTCGGCATTTATTAGATTTACTATACTCCTGGCAAAATCCTATAAGGATCAGACCGCTATAGCATATAGCTGCCATAGGAACGATCGGTCGAAAACTAGGTTTTTGATTAAAAACCTGTTTGTTTATGAAGATAACTTGACCAAACTCGGCATTTATTAGTTGTACCCTACTCCTCATATATATGCAAAATCCTATTAAGATCGGACCACTATAGCTGCCACCGGAACGATCGGTCAAAAATTAAGTTGTTGTATGAAAAACATTTTGTTTTTCAAGATATCTTGACCAAACTCGGCATTTATTAGTATTACAATACTCCTATTATATAGGCAAAATCCAATAAGGAGTGGACCACTATATCACATAGCTGCAATAGGAACGACCGGTCGAAAATTAAGTTGTTGTATGAAAAAACATTTTGTTTTTCAAGATATCTTGACTGAACTCGGCATTTATTAGTTTTACTATACTCCTCATATATAAGCAAATTCCTATTAAGATCGGATCACTATATCATATAGCTGCCATATGAACGTTCGGTCAAAAATTAAGTTGTGGTATCAAAAACCATTTTGTTTATCAAAATATCTTGACCAAACTCGACAGAAAATCCTAGTAAGATCGGACCACTATATCATATAGCTGCCATTGAAGCTCCTATTTTATAAGTCCTATAAGGTTCGGACCACTATATCATACAGTTGCCATAGGAACGATCGGTCAAATATTAAGTTGTTGTATGAAAAACATTTTGTTTTTCAAGATATCTTGACCAAACTCGGCATTTATTAGTATTACAATACTCCTATTATATAGGCAAAATCCTATAAGGAGTGGACCACTATATCACATAGCTGCAATAAGAACGACCGGTCGAAAATTAAGTTCTTGTATGAATAAACATTTTACTTTTCAAGATATCTTGACCAAACTCGGAATTTATTTGTTGTACTATACCCCTTATATATATGCAAAATCCTATTAAGATCGGACCACTATATCATATAGCTGCCATAGGAACGATCGGTCGTAAATTAAATTGTATGAAAAGTATTCTGTTTTTCAAGAAATCTTGACCAAACTCGGCATTTATTAGATTTACTATACTCCTATTATATTGGCAAAATCCTATAAGGATCGGACCACTATATCATATAGCTGCCATAGGAACGATCGGTCCTAAATTAAGTTGTATGATAAATATTCTGTTTTTCAAGGAATCTTGACCAAACTCGGCATTTATTAGATTTACTATTCTCCTATTATTTTGGCAAAATCCTATTAAGATCGGACCACTATATCATATAGTTGCCATAGAAACGATCGGTCGTAAATTAAGTTGTATGAAAAACATTCTGTTTTTCAAGGAATCTTTACTAAACTCGGCATTTATTAGATTTACTATACTCCTATTATATTGGCAAAATCCTATAAGGATCGGACCACTATATCATATAGCTGCCATAGGAACGATTGGTCGTAAATTAAGTTGTATGAAAAATTTGTGTTTTTCAAGGAATCTTGACCAAACTCGGCATTTATTATTTTTACTTTACTCCTCATATGTATGCAAAATCCTATTAAGATCGGACCACTATATCATATAGCTGCCATAGGAACGATCGGTCGTAAATTAAGTTGTATGAAAAATATTCTGTTTTTCAAGGAATCTTGACCAAACTCGGCATTTATTAGATTTACTATACTCCTATAAGGATCGGACCACTATATCATATAGCTGCCATAGGAACGATCGGTCGTAAATTAAGTTGTATGAAAAAAATTGTGTTTTTTTCAAGGAATCTTGACCAAACTCGGCATTTATTAGATTTACTATACTCCTATTATATTGGCAAAATCCTATAAGGATCGGACCACTATATCATATAGCTGCCATAGGAACGATGGGTCGAAAACTAGGTTTTCGATTAAAAACCTGTTTTGTTTATCAAGATATCTTGACCAAACTCGGCATTTATTAAATTTAGTGCACTATATCATACAGTTACCACAGGACCGATCGGTCGAAAATTAAGTTGTTGTATGAATAAACATTTTACTTTTCAAGATATCTTGACCAAACTCGGAATTTATTTGTTGTACTATACCCCTTATATATATGCAAAATCCTATTAAGATCGGACCACTATATCATATAGCTGCCATAGGAACGATCGGTCGTAAATTAAATTGAATGAAAGTATTCTGTTTTTCAAGAAATCTTGACCAAACTCGGCATTTATTACTCCTATAAGGATCGGACCACTATATCATATAGCTGCCATAGGAACGATCGGTCGTAAATTAAGTTGTATGAAAAAAATTGAGTTTTTTTTCAAGGAATCTTGACCAAACTCGGCATTTATTAGATTTACTATACTCCTATTATATTGGCAAAATCCTATAAGGATCGGACCACTATATCATATAGCTGCCATAGGAACGATGGGTCGAAAACTAGGTTTTCGATTAAAAACCTGTTTTGTTTATCAAGATATCTTGACCAAACTCGGCATTTATTAAATTTAGTGCACTATATCATACAGTTACCACAGGACCGATCGGTCGAAAATTAAGTTGTTGTATGAATAAACATTTTACTTTTCAAGATATCTTGACCAAACTCGGAATTTATTTGTTGTACTATACCCCTTATATATATGCAAAATACTATTAAGATCGGACCACTATATCATATAGCTGCCATAGGAACGATCGGTCGTAAATTAAATTGAATGAAAAGTATTCTGTTTTTCAAGAAATCTTGACCAAACTCGGCATTTATTAGATTTACTATACTCCTATTATATTGGCAAAATCCTATAAGGATCGGACCACTATATCATATAGCTGCCATAGGAACGATCGGTCGTAAATTAAGTTGTATGATAAATATTCTGTTTTTCAAGGAATCTTGACCAAACTCGGCATTTATTAGATTTACTATACTCCTATTATTTTGGCAAAATCCTATTAAGATCGGACCACTATATCATAAAGCTGCCATAGAAACGATCGGTCGTAAATTAAGTTGTATGAAAAATATTCTGTTTTTCAAGGAATCTTGACTAAACTCGGCATTTATTAGATTTACTATACTCCTATTATATTGGCAAAATCCTATAAGGATCGGACCACTATATCATATAGCTGCCATAGGAACGATTGGTCGTAAATTAAGTTGTATTAAAATATTGTGTTTTTCAAGGAATCTTGACCAAACTCGGCATTTATTATTTTTACTTTACTCCTCATATTTATGCAAAATCCTATTAAGATCGGACCACTATATCATATAGCTGCCATAGGAACGATCGGTCGTAAATTAAGTTGTATGAAAATATTCTGTTTTTCAAGGAATCTTGACCAAACTCGGCATTTATTATTTTTACTTTACTCTTCATATTTATGCAAAATCCTATTAAGATCGGACCACTATATCATATAGCTGCCATAGGAACGATCGGTCGTAAATTAAGTTGTATGAAAATATTCTGTTTTTCAAGGAATCTTGACCAAACTCGGCATTTATTAGATTTACTATACTCCTATAAGGATCGGACCACTATATCATATAGCTGCCATAGGAACGATCGGTCGTAAATTAAGTTGTATGAAAAAAATTGTGTTTTTTTTCAAGGAATCTTGACCAAACTCGGCATTTATTAGATTTACTATACTCCTATTATATTGGCAAAATCCTATAAGGATCGGACCACTATATCATATAGCTGCCATAGGAACGATGGGTCGAAAACTAGGTTTTCGATTAAAAACCTGTTTTGTTTATCAAGATATCTTGACCAAACTCGGCATTTATTAAATTTAGTGCACTATATCATACAGTTACCACAGGAACGATCGGTCGAAAATTAAGTTGTTGTATAAAAAAACATTTTGTTTTTCAAGATATCTTGACCAAACTCGGGATTTATTTGTTGTACTCTACCCCTCATATATATGCAAATCCTATTAAGATCGGACCACTATATCATATAGCTCCCATAGGAACGATCGGTCGAAAATTAAGTTATATGAAAAATATTTTGTTTTTCAATGAATCTTGACCAAACTCGGCATTTATTAGATTTACTATACTCCTGGCAAAATCCTATAAGGATCGGACCACTATATCATATAGCTGCCATAGGAACGATCGGTCGAAAACTAGGTTTTTGATTAAAAACCTGTTTTGTTTATGAAGATAACTTGACCAAACTCGGCATTTATTAGTTGTACCCTACTCCTCATATATATGCAAAATCCTATTAAGATCGGACCACTATAGCTGCCACAGGAACGATCGGTCAAAAATTAAGTTGTTGTATGAAAAACATTTTGTTTTTCAAAATATCTTGACCAAACTCGGCATTTATTAGTATTACAATACTCCTATTATATAGGCAAAATCCTATAAGGAGTGGACCACTATATCACATAGCTGCAATAGGAACGACCGGTCGAAAATTAAGTTGTTGTATGAAAAAACATTTTGTTTTTCAAGATATCTTGACTGAACTCGGCATTTATTAGTTTTACTATACTCCTCATATATAAGCAAATTCCTATTAAGATCGGATCACTATATCATATAGCTGCCATATGAACGTTCGGTCAAAATTAAGTTGTGGTATCAAAAACCATTTTGCTTATCAAAATATCTTGACCAAACTCGACAGAAAATCCTAGTAAGATCGGACCACTATATCATATAGCTGCCATTGAAGCTCCTATTTTATAAGTCCTATAAGGTTCGGACCACTATATCATACAGTTGCCATAGGAACGATCGGTCAAAAATTAAGTTGTTGTATGAAAAACATTTTGTTTTTCAAGATATCTTGACCAAACTCGGCATTTATTAGTATTACAATACTCCTATTATATAGGCAAAATCCTATAAGGAGTGGACCACTATATCACATAGCTGCAATAGGAACGACCGGTCGAAAATTAAGTTGTTGTATGAAAAAACATTTTGTTTTTCAAGATATCTTGACTGAACTCGGCATTTATTAGTTTTACTATACTCCTCATATATAAGCAAATTCCTATTAAGATCGGACCACTATATCATACAGTTGCCATAGGAACGATCGGTCAAAAATTAAATTGTTGTATGAAAAACATTTTGTTTTTCAAGATATCTTGACCAAACTAGACATGTATTAGTTTTACTATGCTCCTCATATATATGCAAAATCTTATTAAGATAGGACCAATATATCATATAGCTGCCATAGGAACGACCGGTCGAAAATTAAATTGTTTTGAAAAAACATTTTGTTTTTCGAGATATCTTGACTGAACTCGGCATTTATTAGTTTTACAATACTCCTATTATATAGGCAAAATCCTATAAGGATTGGACCACTATATCACATAGCTGCAATAAGAACGACCGGTCGAAAATTAAGTTGTTGTATGAATAAAAATTTTACTTTTCAAGATATCTTGACCAAACTCGGAATTTATTTGTTGTACTATACCCCTTATATATATGCAAAATCCTATTAAGATCGGACCACTATATCATATAGCTGCCATAGGAACGATCGGTCGTAAATTAAATTGTATGAAAAGTATTCTGTTTTTCAAGAAATCTTGACCAAACTCGGCATTTATTAGATTAACTATACTCCTATTATATTGGCAAAATCCTATAAGGATCGGACCACTATATCATATAGCTGCCATAGGAACGATCGGTCCTAAATTAAGTTGTATGATAAATATTCTGTTTTTCAAGGAATCTTGACCAAACTCGGCATTTATTAGATTTACTATTCTCCTATTATTTTGGCAAAATCCTATTAAGATCGGACCACTATATCATATAGTTGCCATAGAAACGATCGGTCGTAAATTAAGTTGAATGAAAAACATTCTGTTTTTCAAGGAATCTTTACTAAACTCGGCATTTATTAGATTTACTATACTCCTATTATATTGGCAAAATCCTATAAGGATCGGACCACTATATCATATAGCTGCCATAGGAACGATTGGTCGTAAATTAAGTTGTATGAAAGATATTGTGTTTTTCAAGGAATCTTGACCAAACTCGGCATTTATTATTTTTACTTTACTCCTCATATGTATGCAAAATCCTATTAAGATCGGACCACTATATCATATAGCTGCCATAGGAACGATCGGTCGTAAATTAAGTTGTATGAAAAATATTCTGTTTTTCAAGGAATCTTGACCAAACTCGGCATTTATTAGATTTACTATACTCCTATAAGGATCGGACAACTATATCATATAGCTGCCATAGGAACGATCGGTCGTAAATTAAGTTGTATGAAAAAAATTGTGTTTTTTTTCAAGGAATCTTGACCAAACTCGGCATTTCTTAGATTTACTATACTCCTATTATATTGGCAAAATCCTATAAGGATCGGACCACTATATCATATAGCTGCCATAGGAACGATGAGTCGAAAACTAGGTTTTCGATTAAAAACCTGTTTTGTTTATCAAGATATCTTGACCAAACTCGGCATTTATTAAATTTAGTGCACTATATCATACAGTTACCACAGGACCGATCGGTCGAAAATTAAGTTGTTGTATGAATAAACATTTTACTTTTCAAGATATCTTGACCAAACTCGGAATTTATTTGTTGTACTATACCCCTTATATATATGCAAAATCCTATTAAGATCGGACCACTATATCATATAGCTGCCATAGGAACGATCGGTCGTAAATTAAATTGAATGAAAAGTATTCTGTTTTTCAAGAAATCTTGACCAAACTCGGCATTTATTACTCCTATAAGGATCGGACCACTATATCATATAGCTGCCATAGGAACGATCGGTCGTAAATTAAGTTGTATGAAAAAAATTGTGTTTTTTTTTCAAGGAATCTTGACCAAACTCGGCATTTATTAGATTTACTATACTCCTATTATATTGGCAAAATCCTATAAGGATCGGACCACTATATCATATAGCTGCCATAGGAACGATGGGTCGAAAACTAGGTTTTCGATTAAAAACCTGTTTTGTTTATCAAGATATCTTGACCAAACTCGGCATTTATTAAATTTAGTGCACTATATCATACAGTTACCACAGGAACGATCGGTCGTAAATTAAATTGAATGAAAAGTATTCTGTTTTTCAAGAAATCTTGACCAAACTCGGCATTTATTAGATTTACTATACTCCTATTATATTGGCAAAATCCTATAAGGATCGGACCACTATATCATATAGCTGCCATAGGAACGATCGGTCGTAAATTAAGTTGTATGATAAATATTCTGTTTTTCAAGGAATCTTGACCAAACTCGGCATTTATTAGATTTACTATACTCCTATTATTTTGGCAAAATCCTATTAAGATCGGACCACTATATCATATAGCTGCCATAGAAACGATCGGTCGTAAATTAAGTTGTATGAAAATATTCTGTTTTTCAAGGAATCTTGACTAAACTCGGCATTTATTAGATTTACTATACTCCTATTATATTGGCAAAATCCTATAAGGATCGGACCACTATATCATATAGCTGCCATAGGAACGATTGGTCGTAAATTAAGTTGTATTAAAAATATTGTGTTTTTCAAGGAATCTTGACCAAACTCGGCATTTATTATTTTTACTTTACTCCTCATATTTATGCAAAATCCTATTAAGATCGGACCACTATATCATATAGCTGCCATAGGAACGATCGGTCGTAAATTAAGTTGTATGAAAAATATTCTGTTTTTCAAGGAATCTTGACCAACTCGGCATTTATTATTTTTACTTTACTCCTCATATTTATGCAAAATCCTATTAAGATCGGACCACTATATCATATAGCTGCCATAGGAACGATCGGTCGTAAATTAAGTTGTATGAAAAATATTCTGTTTTTCAAGGAATATTGACCAAACTCGGCATTTATTAGATTTACTATACTCCTATAAGGATCGGACCACTATATCATATAGCTGCCATAGGAACGATCGGTCGTAAATTAAGTTGTATGAAAAAAATTGTGTTTTTTTTCAAGGAATCTTGACCAAACTCGGCATTTATTAGATTTACTATACTCCTATTATATTGGCAAAATCCTATAAGGATCGGACCACTATATCATATAGCTGCCATAGAAACGATGGGTCGAAAACTAGGTTTTCGATTAAAAACCTGTTTTGTTTATCAAGATATCTTGACCAAACTCGGCATTTATTAAATTTAGTGTAATATATCATACAGTTACCACAGGAACGATCGGTCGAAAATTAAGTTGTAGTATAAAAAAACATTTTGTTTTTCAAGATATCTTGACCAAACTCGGGATTTATTTGTTGTACTCTACCCCTCATATATATGCAAAATCCTATTAAGATCGGACCACTATATCATATAGCTCCCATAGGAACGATCGGTCGAAAATTAAGTTATATGAAAAATATTTTGTTTTTCAATGAATCTTGACCAAACTCGGCATTTATTAGATTTACTATACTCCTGGCAAAATCCTATAAGGATCGGACCACTATATCATATAGCTGCCATAGGAACGATCGGTCGAAAACTAGGTTTTTGATTAAAAACCTGTTTTGTTTATGAAGATAACTTGACCAAACTCGGCATTTATTAGTTGTACCCTACTCCTCATATATATGCAAAATCCTATTAAGATCGGACCACTATAGCTGCCACAGGAACGATCGGTCAAAAATTAAGTTGTTGTATGAAAAACATTTTGTTTTTCAAGATATCTTGACCAAACTCGGCATTTATTAGTTTTACAATACTCCTATTATATAGGCAAAATCCTATAAGGATTGGACCACTATATCACATAGCTGCAATAGGAACGACCGGTCGAAAATTAAGTTGTTGTATGAAAAATCATTTTGTTTTTCAAGATATCTTGACTGAACTCGGTATTTATTAGTTTTACATTACTCATCATATATAAGCAAATTCCTATTAAGATCGGATCACTATATCATATAGCTGCCATATGAACGTTTGGTCAAAAATTAAGTTGTGGTATCAAAACCATTTTGTTTATCACAATATCTTGACCAAACTCGACAGAAAATCCTAGTAAGATCGGACCACTGTATCATATAGCTGCCATTGAAGCTCCTATTTTATAAGTCCTATAAGGTTCGGACCACTATATCATACAGTTGCCATAGGAACGATCGGTCGAAAATTAAAATGTTGTATGAAAAAACATTTTGTTTTTCAAGATATCTTGACTGAACTCGGCATTTATTAGTTTTACAATACTCCTATTATATAGGCAAAATCCTATAAGGATTGGACCACTATATCACATAGCTGCAATAGGAACGACCGGTCGAAAATTAAGTTGTTGTATGAATAAACATTTTTGAATGAAAAATATTCTGTTTTTCAAGGAATCTTAACTAAACTCGGCATTTATTAGATTTACTATACTCCTATTATATTGGCAAAATCCTATAAGGATCGGACCACTATATCATATAGCTGCCATAGGTACGATCGGTCGTAAATTAAGTTGTATGACAAATATTCTGTTTTTCAAGGAATCTTGACCAAACTCGGCATTTATTAGATTTACTATACTCCTATTATATTGGCAAAATCCTATAAGGATCGGACCACTATATCTTATAGCTGCCATAGGAACGATCGGTCGTAAATTAAGTTGTATGATAAATATTCTGTTTTTCAAGGAATCTTGACCAACCTCGGCATTTATTAGATTTACTATACTCCCATTATATTGTCAAAATCCTACTAAGATCGGACCATATATCATATAGCTGCCATAGGAACAATCGGTCGAAAATTAAGTTGTATGAAAAATATTTAGTTTTTCAAGGAATCTTGACCAAGCTCGGCATTTATTAGTTTTCCTATACTCCACATATATATGCAAAATCCTATAAGGATCGGACCACTATATCATACAGCTGCCTCAGGAACGATCGGTCGAAAATTAAGTGTTGTATGAAAAATATTTAGTTTTTCAAGGAATCTTGACTAAACTCGGCATTTAGTAGATTTACTATACTCCTATTATATTGGCAAAATCCTATAAGGATCGGACCACTATATCATATAGCTGCCATAGAAACGATCGGTCGAAAACTAGGTTCTTGATTAAAAACCTGTTTTGTTTATCAAGATAACTTGACCAAACTCGGCTTTTATTAGTTGTAGACTACTCCTCATATATATGCAAAATCCTATTAAGATTGGACCACAATAGCTGCCACAAGAACGATCGGTCGAAAATTAAGTTGTTATATGAAAAACATTTTGTTTTTCAAGATATCTTGACCAAACTCGGCATTTATAATTTTAACTTTACTCCTCATATATAAGCCAAATCATTTTAAGATCGGACCACTATATCATATAGCTGCCATAGGATCGATCGGTCGAAAATTAAGTTGTTGTATGAATAAACATTTTACTTTTCAAGATATCTTGACCAAACTAGGCATTTATTAGATTTACTATACTCCTATTATATAGGCAAAATCCTATAAGGATCGGACCACTATATCATATAGCTGCCATAGGAAAGATCGGTCGAAAATTAAGTTGTTATATGGATAAACATTTTACGTTTCAAGATATCTTGACCAAACTCGGAATTTATTTGTTGTACTCTACCCCTCACATATATGCAAAATCCTATTAAGATCGGACCACTATATCATAAAGCTGCCGTAGGAACGATCGGTCGATAACTTTGTTTTTGATTAAAAACCTGTTTTGTTTATAAAGCTATCTTGACCAAACTCGGCATTTATTAGTTGTACTCTACTCCTCTTATATATGCAAAATCCTATAAGGATCGGACCACTATATCATATAGCTGCCATAGGAACGATCGGTCAAAAATTTAGATGCCGTATCAAAAATATTTTTTTATCAAGTAACTTGACCAAACTCGGCATTTATTAGTTTTACTATACTCCTATTATATAGGCAAAATCCTATTAAGATCGGACCACTATATCATATAGCTGCCATAGGAACGATCGGTCGAAAATTAAGTTGTATGAAAAATATTTAGTTTTTCAAGGAATCTTGACTAAACTCGGCATTTAGTAGATTTACTATACTCCTATTATATTGGCAAAATCCTATAAGGATCGGACCACTATATCATATAGCAGCCGTAGGAACGATCGGTCGATAACTTTGTTTATAATTAAAAACCTGTTTTGTTTATATAGCTATCTTGACCAAACTCGGCATTTATTAGTTGTACTCTACTCCTCTTATATATGCAAAATCCTATAAGGATCAGACCACTATATCATATAGCTGCCATAGGAACGATTGGTCAAAAATTTAGTTGTATCAAAAAACATTTTGTTTATCAAGATATCTTGACCAAACTCGGCATTTATTAGTTGTACTCTACTTCTCATATATATGCAAAATCCTATAAGGATCGGACCACTATATCATATAGCTGCCATAGGAACGATTGGTCAAATATTTAGTTGTATCAAAAAACATTTTGTTTATCAAGATATCTTGACCAAACTCGGCATTTATTAGTTGTACTCTTCTCCTCATATATATGCAAAATCCTATTAAGATCGGACCACTATATCATATAGCTGCCATAGGAACGATCGGTCAAAATTTTAGTTGTATCAAAAAACATTTTGTTTATCAAGGTATCTTGACCAAACTCGGCATTTATTAGTTGTACTCTTCCCCTCATATACAGGCAAAATCCTATAAGGATCGGACCACTATATCATATAGCTGCCATAGAAACGATCGGTCGAAAATTAGGTTCTATGAAAAATATTTTGTTTTCAAGATATCTTGATCAAACTCGGCATTTATTAATTTTACTTTACTCCTCATATATATGCAAAATCCTATTAAGATCGGACCACTATATCATATAGCTGGGATAGTAACGATCGGTTTGTTTATCAAGATATCTTGACCAAACTCCGCATTTATTAAATTTACTGTACTCCTACAATATAGGCAAAGTCCTTAAAGGATCGGACCACTATATCATATAGCTGCCATAGGAACGATTGGTCGAAAATTAAGTTGTTATATGAATAAACATTTTACTTTTCAAGATATCTTGACCAAACTCGGCATTTATTAGTTTTACTATACTCCTCATACATAAGCAAAATCATATTAAGATCGGTACACTATATCATATAGCTGCCGTAGGAACGATCGGTCGATGACTTTGTTTTTGATTAAAAACCTGTTTTGTTTATAAAGTTATCTTGACCAAACTCGGCATTTATTATTTTTACTTTCCTCCTCATATATAAGCAAAATAATATTAAGATCGGACCACTATATCATATAGCTGCCATGGGAACGATCGGTCGAAAATTAAGTTGTTGTATGAAAAATATTTGTTTTTCAAGATATCCTGATCAAACTCGGCATTTATTTTTTTACTTAACTCCTCATATATATGCAAAATCCTATTAAGATCGGACCACTATATCATAAAGCTGCCATAGGAACGATCGGTCAAAAATTTAGTTGTATCAAAAAACATTTTGTTTATCAAGATATCTTGACCAAACTCGGCATTTATTAGTTGTACTCTACCCCTCATATATAGGCAAAATCCTATAAGGATCGGACCACTATATCATATAGCTGCCATAGGAACGATCGGTCGAAAATTAAGTAGAATGAAAAATATTTGTTTTCAAGATATCTTGATCAAACTCGGCATTTATTATTTTTACTTTACTCCTCATATATATGCAAAATCCTATTAAGATCGGACCACTATATCATATAGCTGCCATAGGAACGATCGGTCAAAAATTTAGTTGTATCAAAAAACATTTTGTTTATCAAGATATCTTGACCAAACTCGGCATTTATTAGTTGTACTCTACCCCTCATATATAGGCAAAATCCTATAAGGATCGGACCACTATATCATATAGCTGCCATAGGAACGATCGGTCGAAAATTAAGTTGAATGAAAAATATTTTGTTTTCAAGATATCTTGATCAAACTCGGCAATTATTATTTTTACTTTACTCCTCATATATATGCAAAATCCTATTAAGATCAGACCACTATATCATATAGCTGGGATAGTAACGATCGGTTTGTTTATCAAGATATCTTGACCAAACTCCGCATTTATTAAATTTACTGTACTTCTATAATATAGGCAAGTCCTTAAAGAATCGGACCACTATATCATACAGCTGCCACAGGAACGATCGGTCGAAAATTAAGTTGTGTATGAAAATATTTTGTTTTTCAAGATATCCTGATCAAACTCGGCATTTATTATTTTTACTTTACGCCTCTTATATAAGCAAAATCATATTAAGATCGGACCACTATATCATATAGCTGCCATAGGAACGATCGGTCGAAAATTAAGTTGTTATATGAATAAACGTTTTACTTTTCAAGATATCTTGACCAAACTCGGAATTTATTTGTTGTACTCTACCCCTCATATATATGCAAAATCCTATTAAGGTCCGACCACTATATCATATAGCTGCCACAGGAACGATCGGTCGTAAATTAAGTTGAATGAAAAATAATTTCTTTTTCAAAGAATCTTGACCAAACTCGGCATTTATTGGTTTTACTATACTCCACATATATAGGCAAAATCCTATAAGGGTCGGACCACTTTATCATATAGCTGCCATAGGAACGATTGGTCGAAAATTAAGTTGTTATATGAATAAACATTTTACTTTTCAAGATATCTTGACCAAACTCGGCAATTATTAGTTTTACTATACTCCTCATATATAAGCAAAATCATATTAAGATCGGTACACTATATCATATAGCTGCCGTAGGAACGATCGGTCGATGACTTGTGTTTTGATTAAAAACCTTTTGTTTATAAAGTTATCTTGACCAAACTCGGCATTTATTAGTTGTACTCTACTCCTCTATTATGCAAAATCCTATAAGGATCGGACCACTATATCATATAGCTGCCATAGGAACGATCGGTCGAAAATTAAGTTGTATGAAAAACATTTTGTTTTCAAGATATCTTGATCAAACTCGGCATTTATTATTTTTACTTAACTCCTCATATATATGCAAAATCCTATTAAGATCGGACCACTATATCATATAGCTGCCATAGGAACGATCGGTCAAAATTTAGTGGTATCAAAAAACATTTTGTTTATCAAGATATCTTGACCAAACTCGGCATTTCTAAGTTGTACTCTACCCCTCATATATAGGCAAAATCCTATAAGGATCGGACCACTATATCATATAGCTGCCATAGGAACGATCGGTCGAAAATTAAGTTAAATTAAAAATATTTTGTTTTCAAGATATCTTGATCAAACTCAGCATTTATTATTTTTACTTTACTCCTCATATATATGCAAAATCCTATTAAGATCGGACCACTATATCATATAGCTGCAATAGGAACGATCGGTCAAAAATTTAGTTGTATCAAAAACATTTTGTTTATCAAGATATCTTTACCAAACTCGGCATTTATTAGTTGTACTCTACCCCTCATATATAGGCAAAATCTATAAGGATCGGACCACTATATCATATAGCTGCCATAGGAACGATCGGTCGAAAATTAAGTTGTATGAAAAACATTTTGTTTTCAAGATATCTTGATCAAACTCGGCATTTATTATTTTACTTAACTTCTCATATATATGCAAAATCCTATTAAGATCGGACCACTATATCATATAGCTGCCATAGGAACGATCGGTCAAAAATTAGTGGTATCAAAAAACATTTTGTTTATCAAGATATCTTGACCAAACTCGGCATTTCTAAGTTGTACTTACCCTCATATATAGGCAAAATCCTATAAGGATCGGACCACTATATCATATAGCTGCCATAGGAACGATCGGTCGAAAATTAAGTTAAATTAAAAATATTTTGTTTTCAAGATATCTTGATCAAACTCAGCATTTATTATTTTACTTTACTCCTCATATATATGCAAAATCCTATTAAGATCGGACCACTATATCATATAGCTGCCATAGGAACGATCGGTCAAAAATTTAGTGGTATCAAAAAACATTTTGTTTATCAAGATATCTTTACCAAGCTCGGCATTTATTAGTTGTACTCTACCCCTCATATATAGGCAAATCCTATAAGGATCGGACCACTATATCAAATAGCTGCCACAGGAACGATCGGTCAAAAATTAAGTTGTTGAATGAAAATATTTTGTTTTTCAAGATATCCTGATCAAACTCGGCATTTATTATTTTTACTTAACTCCTCATATATATGCAAAATCCTATTAAGATCGGACCACTATATCATATAGCTGCCATAGGAACGATCGGTCAAAAATTTAGTTGTATCAAAAAACATTTTGTTTATCAAGATATCTTGACCAAACTCGGCATTTATTAGTTGTACTCTACCCCTCATATATAGGCAAAATCCTATAAGGATCGGACCACTATATCATATAGCTGCCATAGGAACGATCGGTCGAAAATTAAGTTGAATGAAAAATATTTTGTTTTCAAGATATCTTGATCAAACTCGGCATTTATTATTTTACTTTACTCCTCATATATATGCAAAATCCTATTAAGATCGGACCACTATATCATATAGCTGCCATAGGAACGATCGGTCAAAAATTAGTTGTATCAAAAAACATTTTGTTTATCAAGATATCTTGACCAAACTCGGCATTTATTAGTTGTACTCTACCCCTCATATATAGGCAAAATCCTATAAGGATCGGACCACTATATCATATAGCTGCCATAGGAACGATCGGTCGAAAATTAAGTTGAATGAAAAATATTTGTTTTCAAGATATCTTGATCAAACTCGGCAATTATTATTTTTACTTTACTCCTCATATATATGCAAAATCCTATTAAGATCAGACCACTATATCATATAGCTGGGATAGTAACGATCGGTTTGTTTATCAAGATATCTTGACCAAACTCCGCATTTATTAAATTTACTGTACTCCTATAATATAGGCAAGTCCTTAAAGAATCGGACCACTATATCATACAGCTGCCACAGGAACGATCGGTCGAAAATTAAGTGTTGTATGAAAAATATTTGTTTTTCAAGATATCCTGATCAAACTCGGCATTTATTATTTTTACTTTACGCCTCTTATATAAGCAAAATCATATTAAGATCGGACCACTATATCATATAGCTGCCATAGGAACGATCGGTCGAAATTAAGTTGTTATATGAATAAACGTTTTACTTTTCAAGATATCTTGACCAAACTCGGAATTTATTTGTTGTACTCTACCCCTCATATATATGCAAAATCCTATTAAGGTCCGACCACTATATCATATAGCTGCCACAGGAACGATCGGTCGTAAATTAAGTTGAATGAAAAATAATTTGTTTTTCAAAGAATCTTGACCAAACTCGGCATTTATTGGTTTTACTATACTCCACATATATAGGCAAAATCCTATAAGGGTCGGACCACTTTATCATATAGCTGCCATAGGAACGATTGGTCGAAAATTAAGTTGTTATATGAATAAACATTTTACTTTTCAAGATATCTGACCAAACTCGGCAATTATTAGTTTTACTATTTTATTTATTTATTTATTAATGGTCGACAAAACGAGTGTCTTCCTCAGTATTCAATAGAATATACAATATAATTTTATGCTAAAAGCCTAGTTAAAGGATACAATTTTCTAAATAGCATCACCGACCGATGGAGGTGTTTTATTTGCCAGTCCGGCCAGCTGTGCCCCTTTTCACAGCTAATTTTGTCAGTGACGCTATTAGAGCCTACATCTAAGCAGAAGGTTGTAAGTAGGAAAAAAGTGTTTTCAAATAGCATTAAAATAATCTTAATTTGCTATATTAATAAAGAAAATACAATAAATAGGAAAAATGAAAGTAAGAAGATTGTTAATAAAGTAAAGCAATGTAAGTTAGATAAAGAGTGTTAAGTAGATAGGACAGAGAGAAAAGTAATGGGAAATCACCGACCCGGTGGGGGAAAATTTTTCAGCCTGTCCGGCAAGCTATGCCCCTGCTCATAGCTGGGAATGGTCAGCGACTTCCCGAAGGTATCCTGAAAGCAACGATTTTATTAGGGGTAGAGACAGTTCGGTAGAGAAAACGTGATGCAAACTATTATAATTTTTACATAGCACGCGAAAAGGATTGTGCATAGCGTAGTCTGTTGTGCACGTAGATAGTAAAAAGGGGCGATAATTTCTGGTTGGTCTAGCCGGAACAGAGAATTGAAGACGCCCTAGCAGAAAAGGAGAATCTATGTCGCCAATAATCAACTTATGTAGAAGGACAACACCGAGAATTGTCCTACGGTTGGTTAACGACGGAAGGTTGAGAAGAAGCAGTCTGCTGGAATAGGATGGCAACCGAAGATTAGGGTCCCAATTTAAACCTCGTAAGGCAAAAAGCAGAAATTGCTTCTGAACAGATTCAATACGATCCTGGCTGTTGATATACTGTGGAGACCAAATGCAAGAGCAGTATTCAAGGATAGGGCGAACAAGAGAGATGTACAGAAGTTTTGTTATAAAAGGATCGTTAAACTCTTTAGACCATCGTTTAATGAATCCAAGTACACCTTTTGCCTCATTAACGATGGTATCTATGTGAAGATTGAAACAGAGTTTAGAATCTAAAATTACGCCTAGATCCTTAACTGTTAGTATACGTTGCAAAGGGATATTGTCGATTGTATAACTGACAAGATAAGGTGTAGTACGATTAAAAGTCATAAACATACACTTTGAACAGTTTAGATGCAATTGATTGGCCGAACACCATAGTTGCATAGTGTTCAAATCGTCTTGTAGACGAGAATGATGTAGGGGATTAGTGTATGATAGAAAAAGTTTGACATCGTCCGCATACATGAGTACACGGGCATGTGATATGACAGAGGGGAGATCATTTATAAAAAGGGTAAAGAGTAAAGGTCCAAGATGACTACCTTGAGGAACACCAGAAGTAACGTGAACCCGTTTAGAGGTAGTCAGCCTCAGCATTACTCTTTGGGTCCTACCTTTTAAATAAGAATTAATCCAAAGCAGAAGAGACAGGGGGAAACCTATTCGGTCAAGTTTAAAAAGTAAAATGTCATGGTGCACAGAGTCAAACGCCTTACTGAAGTCAGTGTAAATGACATCAGTTTGCATTTTCGAAAGGAAAGCATCGTTTACCAAGGAAGTAAACTCAAGCAGATTGGTCGTAGTTGACCGATTCTTTACGAATCCGTGTTGAACAGGGAAACAACTGATTTGCAGAAATGCTGCAAATTCGAAGTGATTATTTTTTCAAATAATTTAGGAATAGCGGACAGTTTTGCAATGCCCCTGTAATTTCGTATATCAGACTTCCCACCTTTCTTGTGAAGAGGAATGATATAAGATTCTTTCCAAAGAGATGGAAAGACAGAAGTTTCAAGGGATAGATTAAAAAGCTTTAGCAATGGATAAAGAAGGGAAGAACTACACTCCTTGAGAAGACAACTAGGAATATTGTCCGGCCCAGGAGAGTAAGAAGACTTTAAAGAGTTTATAGCTAATAGGAGAGAGGAGTGTGAAATAATTAGAGGAGGTATATAACTTGCGGAAGAAATAGTATAAGGGTAAGCATTAGTATTAGGACAGACTGAAGAGTAAGTTGATTGGAAAAAATTAGCAAACAGGTTAGCAGAATCAGTGTCATTGCTAGCTTTATCCAAGCCAAAAAAAAGAAGATGGCAAACTTGAAGATTTACGCTTCAAGTTTACAAAATTATAAAACTGTCTCGGATTTCGGGAAAATTGTCTTTTACAACGTATTAGATAATTCTCATAGCATTGAGATTAAGAAGAAAGAAGTTCGACTTGGCTATGGAATATTTAGCCAAGTCTGTACACGAACCAGACTTTTAAACTTTTTAAAATATTTGGATTTTACATTTTTTAGATGTGATAATCTGGTAGTAAACCAGGGTGGTTTTGAAAAAGTAGTCGAAGGAATTGACTTAGGAATACCACATCTAAGAGGGAGATTAGGGTGATGTAAAAAAAATTAATAGCTGTATTCATATCAACTGAGTCATATAAGAAAGACCAATCGGTTGAATAAATAAGCTGATTCAGCAAAGAATAATTTCCTTTGCGAAAGCAATAGCGGGGCTTTTGGCTGATGAGCACGAAATGAAAGGATTACAATTTAGCATTGCAATCTCTAAAGTTGGATGATAGACATCCTCAGGAAGAGATAAAGGAGGGGACCTAGACACATTAGAAATAAGGTAGTCGTTAACAAATACAAGGTCAAGTGTTCTAGTCAAATGATTAGAAATTGAATTGATTTGAAACAACGAAAGATCAAGCATGCAGTCTATAAAATCGTGCTGTGCTGAGGGCACTAGATAATTTTTGGCAGTAAATAATGACCAAGAGATGTTGGGCAAATTAAAATCACCCAACACCATAAATAGGTCACTATCACGCACGTGTGAAGAAACTTCTTAATACAAGTAATATGTTTCATATAAACTTGAATATCAGAAGAAGGTGGGACATAAGAGCATGTTACATAGACATTCAGTGTAGGAAAAGACACCTTAACTGAGACAATCTCAGCGTCAGTAGGCGTACTAAAACAGAAAAGTTCAGACTGGAGAGTGGCTTTAACGGCAATTAACACCCCACCACCTCGAGTCGGCCGATCATTTCGATACAAACTAAAGTTATTTGATAAAATCTCAAAATCAGATATGGTTGAGTTCAACCATGTTTCTGAAAATGCTATTATATCCGAATTGAAGGAAGTGCTGGCCATGAATAGATTTTTAAGTTTTGAAATAAGACCTCTAACATTCTGATAATGAATAAAGATTTGGTCAGAAGATGAAGCTAGTTTTTTGGGGCAGAAATGGTACCCTGTATTGAAGGGACTGGAAGGGTGACAGGCTGGTTACGCTTTTTAGGCTTGAACTCGTGAACAATCATGTGTGGAGGCCAAAATTTGGGATCACAAATGATTGGGAACATATCATGTGAAACATTATTTTGAATGATGATATTTCACGAGGGGTGGAGAAATTAAATTTAGTTATTGACACGCTAGCAGAAGATTTGCTAGCAATATAGGCTGCCAATGACTCAGAAGTGGTGTCCGACGAAAGTCGAGACACAAAGACTTGCCTACGAGGGGCAACTACCGTTAAAGTAGGCGCTGGTGGGGCTGTAGGTAATACAGGGGTTGGGGGAGCTAACGAGGCACAATGATTGTTTTTAACAATCTGGGCAAGATTGCGCGCAGGTCTACCTTTGCGGCCAGGAGCTGATGGGGCTGAGGCAGTTTGATTAATTGGGACGGGATCAGGTACGGGCTCTACTGGGACTAGTACAGGGGTTGAAACAGGGGTAATTGGACAGTCGCTTGGAGAAGGCGATAAAGACAACATTGGAGATACCTCCAAGTTGCTAGGAAGGGACAAAAAGTAGTAGGTGTCTGAACAGACGTAGAGGGCAATTGCAAAAGTTGAGGCTCCAACCGGCGATTGGTTGGGGACTCAAATTTATATTTGCCAAGCAGCTCGAAACTCGAGTCAAAATTACTCGAGAGCTGCTTAGCCACATTATTTAATTTTAAGAATTGACTTCTCACAGAATTATACATTCTAGAGAAATCAATTTGCTTGTCGATGCATTCTGGGCACGACCAACGCAAGCCACCACAGCCCTTCTTGCAATAGCAGCGATCTTGTCGCAATCACGCCCAGTGAGACCTGCACATTTAGCATGCATCATATTCTCACACAGCCAGCAATTAACAAATTGCGGCAGTGCAGAATCATCAGCCTGCTTGAACGTGCACGGTTTCTTACAGCACAAATAATTATTTAATGCGTATGCAAATTGCGAGAGCACAGAGCAAAACGAAAACGGTGCACAAGATAGAGCAAGTAAATACACAAACAAATTGTTTGGAGCAAAAAGCAATAGAAAAAGTTTGCGAGAGCGCGATGCACAAGCAGAAAGTATGCAGCGAACACACGCACAAACAAGTGTATGCACAGGGGAGCACCAAAGCAAATGAATCAAAACAGGCAATAACAACAACACGGAGCTGATGCCGCGTTTATAAAATGTAATAATTAACAGACTTACGCTGCACAACAGATAACACTTTGCACAGTTTATTAAAGCTTCTTAAATAAAGCACCGAAAAATGCAAAATTTTGAAATAAAAAGCAGGATAAAAGCGCAAAAATATATAAAAATCTTGGAGCACAAGTAAAACACGTCAATCACTCTCAACTGAGAACTCTCTCTCTCTCTCTATACTCCTCATATATAAGCAAAATCATATTAAGATCGGTAGACTATATCATATAGCTGCCGTAGGAACGATCGGTCGATGACTTTGTTTTTGATTAAAACCTGTTTTGTTTATAAAGTTATCTTGACCAAACTCGGCATTTATTAGTTGTACTCTACTCCTCTTATTATGCAAAATCCTATAAGGATCGGACCACTATATCATATAGCTGCCATAGGAACGATCGGTCAAAAATTTAGTTGTATTAAAAAACATTTTGTTTATCAAGATATCTTGACCAAACTCGGCATTTATTAGTTGTAATCTTCTCCTCATATATATGCAAAATCCTATTAAGATCGGACCACTATATCATATAGCTGCCATAGGAACGATTGGTCAAAACTTTAGTTGTATCAAAAAACATTTTGTTTATCAAGGTATCTTGACCAAACTCGGCAATAATTAGTTGTACTCTACCCCTCATATACAGGCAAAATCCTATAAGGATCGGACCACTATATCATATAGCTGCCATAGAAACGATCGGTCGAAAATTAAGTTGTATGAAAAAACATTTTGTTTTTCAAGATATCTTTGCCATACTCGACATTTATTAGTTTTACTATGCTCCTCATATATATGCAAAATCCTATTAAGATAGGACCACTATATCATATCTGCAATAGGAACGATCGGTCGAAAATTAACTTGTTGTATGAAAAAATATTCTGTTTTTCAAGATATCTTGACCAAACAAGACATTTATTAGTTTTACTATACTCCTCATATATAGGCGAATTCCTATTAAGATCGGACCACTATATCATATAGCTGCCATAGGAACATAGTTCGAAAATTAAATTGTATGAAAAAATTTTGTTTTTCAAGATATCTTGACCATACAAGACATTTATTAGTTTTACTATACTCCTCATATAGAGGCAAATTCCTATTAAGATCGGACTACTATATCATATAGCTGCCATAGGAACGATCGGTCGAAAACTAGATTTTTGATTAAAAACCTGTTTAGTTATCTAGATATCTTAAACAAACTCGACATTTTTTAGTTTACTATGCTCCTCATATATATGCAAAATCCTATTAAGATAGGACCACTATATCATATATCTACAGTAGGAACGATCGGTCGAAAATAAGTTGTTGAATGAAGAA
This sequence comes from Drosophila americana, assembly GCA_030788265.1. Classification (NCBI taxonomy): domain Eukaryota; kingdom Metazoa; phylum Arthropoda; class Insecta; order Diptera; family Drosophilidae; genus Drosophila; species Drosophila americana. The sequence continues at coordinate 13,631 of JAURSC010000048.1, read as the reverse complement.
CATATGGTTTTTCAAGATATGTTTACCAAACTCGACATTTATTAGTTTTACTATACTCCTATTATAAAGGCAAAATCCTATTAAGATCGGACCACTATATCATATAGCTGCCATAGGAATCATCGGTCGAAAATTAAGTTGTATGAAAAAACATTTTGTTTTTCAAGATATCTTTACCAAGCTCGACATTTATTAGTTTTACTGTACTCCTCATATATATGCAAAATCCTATTAAGATAGGACCACTATATCATATATCTGCCATAGGAACGATCGGTCGAAAATAATTTTTTGTATGAAGAAACATTTTGTTTATCAAGATATCTTGACCAAACTCGGTATTTATTATTTTTACTATACCTTACTATACTCGGCATTTCCTAAATTTACAGTACTCCTATAATATAGGCAAAATCCTATTATATCGGTACACTATATCATATAGCTGCCATAGGAACGATCGGTCGAAAACTAGGTTTTTGATTAAAAACCTGTTTTGTTTTTCAAGATATCTTGACCAAACAAGGCATTTATTAGTTTTACTATGCTCCTCATATATATGCAAAATTCTATTAAGATCGGATCACTATATTATATAGCTGCCATAGGAAGCATCGGTCGAAAATTAAGTTGTATCAAAAAACATTTTGTTTATCAAGATATCTTTACCAAACTCGGCTTTTATTAGTTGTACTCTACCCCTCATATATAGGCAAAATCCTATAAGGATCGGTACACTATATCATATAGCTGCCATAGGAACGATCGGTCGAAAACTAGGTTTTTGATTAAAAACCTGTTTTGTTTTTCAAGATATCTTGACCAAACAAGGCATTTATTAGTTTTACTATGCTCCTCATATATATGCAAAATTCTATTAAGATCGGATCACTATATTATATAGCTGCCATAGGAAGCATCGGTCGAAAATTAAGTTGTATCAAAAAACATTTTGTTTTTCAAGATATCTTGACCAACCTCGACATTTATTAGTTTTACTATACTCCTCTTATATAGGCAAAGTCCTATTAAGATCGGACCACTATATCATATAGCTGCCATAGGAATCATCGGTCGAAAATTAAGTTGTATGAAAAAACATTTTGTTTTTCAAGATATCTTGACCAAACTCGACATTATTAGTTTTACTATGCTCCTCATATATATGCAAGATCCTATTAAGATAGGACCACCATATCATATATCTGCCATAGGAACAATCGTTCGAAAAATAAGTTGTTGTATGAAAAAACATTTTGTTTTTCAAGATATGTTTACCAAGCTCGGCATTTATTAGTTTTACTATACTCCTATTATATAGGCATAATCCTATAAGGATCGGACCACTACATCACATAGCTGCCGTAGGAACGATCGGTCGAAAATTAAGTTGTAAAGAAATATTTTGTTTTCAAAATATCTTGACCAAGCTCGGCATTTATTAGTTTAACTATACTCCTATTATATATACAAGATCCTATTAAGATAGGACCCCCATATCATATATCTGCCATAGGAACAATCGTTCGAAAAATAAGGTGATGTATGAAAAAACATTTTGTTTTTCAAGATATCTTGACCAAACAAGACATTTATTAGTTTTACTACACTACTCATATATACGCAAACTCCCATTTTGTTTTTCAAGATATCTTGATCAAACTTTATCATTTTTATTTTACTCCTCAGATAAAAGCAAAATCCTATTAAGATCGGACCACTATATCATATAGCTGCCATAGGAACGATCGTTCGAAAATTAAGTTGTTATATGAATAAACATTTTACTTTTCAAGATATCTTGACCAAACTCGGCATATATTAGTTTTACCTTACCTCTCATATATAAGCAAAATCCTATTAAGATCGGACCACTATATCATATAGCTGCCATAGGAACGATCGGTGGCAAATTAGGTTGTATGAAAAATATTTTTTTTCAAGGAATCTTGACCAAACTCGGCATTTATTAGATTTACTATACTCCTACTATAAAGGCAAAATCCTATAAGGATCGGACCACTATCATATAGATGCTATAGGTACGATCGGTCGAAAACTAGGTTTTTGATTAAAAACCCTGTTTTGTTTATCAAGATATCTTGACCAAAACTCGGGATTTATTTGCTGTACCCTACCCCTCATATATATGCAAAATCCTATTAAGATCGGACCACTATATCATATAGCTGCCATAGGAACGATCGGTCGAAAATTAAGTTGTATGAAAAAACATTTTGTTTTCAAAATATCTTCACCAAGCTAGGTATTTATTAGTTCTACTATACTCCACATATATAGGCAAGATCCTATAAGGATCGGAACACTATATCATATAGCTGCCATAGGGACGATCGGTAGAAAATTAAGAAAATATTTTATTTTTCAAGATATCTTGATCAAACTCGGCATTAATTATATTTACTTTACTCCTCATATATATGCAAAATCCTATTAAGATCGGACCACTATATCATATAGCTGCGATGGTAACGATCGGTTTGTTTATCAAGATATCTTGACTAGTCTCGGCATTTATTAGTTCTACTATACTCCACATATATAGGCAAGATCCTATAAGGATCGGAACACTATATCATATAGCTGCCATAGGAACGATCGGTCGTAAATTAAGTTGTATGAAAAATATTCTGTTTTTCAAGGAATCTTGACCAAACTCGGCATTTATTAGATTTACTATACTCCTATAAGGATCGGACCACTATATCATATAGCTGCCATAGGAACGATCGGTCGTAAATTAAGTTATAAGAAAAATATTTTGTTTTACAAGGAGTTTGACCAAACTCGGAATTTATTAGTATGCTATACTCCTCATATATATGCAAAATCCTATTAAGATCGGACCACTATATCATATAGCTGCGATGGTAACGATCGGTTTGTTTATCAAGATATCTTGACTAGTCTCGGCATTTATTAGTTCTACTATACTCCACTATATAGGCAAGATCCTATAAGGATCGGAACACTATATCATATAGCTGCCATAGGAACGATCGGTCGAAAATTAAGTTATAAGAAAAATATTTTGTTTTACAAGGAGTTTGACCAAACTCGGAATTTATTAGATATACTATACTCCTCATATATATGCAAATCCTATTAAGATCGGACCACTATATATAAGATCGGTCGAAAATTAAGTTGTTGTATGAAAAACATTTTGTTTTTCAAGATATCTTGACCAAACTCGGCATTAGTTTTACTTACTCCTCATATATAGGCAAAATCATATTAAGAACGGGTAACTGTATCATATAGTTGCCATAGGAACGATCGGTCGAAAATTAAGTATATGAAAAATATTTTGTTTCTCAAGGAATCTTGACCAACTCGGCATTTATTAGATTTACTATACTCCTATTATATAGGCAAATCCTATAAGGATCGGACCACTATATCATATAGCTGCTATAGGAATGATCGGTCGAAAATTAAGTTTTTGATTAAAAACCTGTTTGTTTATCAAGATATCTGACCAAACTCGGCACTTATTAGTTGTACCCTTCTCCTCATATATATGCAAAATCCTATTAAGATCGGACCACTATAGATGTCACAGGAACGATCGGTCGAAAATTAAGTTGTTGTAGGAATAAACATTTCACTTTTCAAGATATCTTGACCAAACTCGGCATATATTAGTTTTACTTTACCTCTCATATATATGCAAAATCCTATTAAGATCGGACCACTATATCATATAGCTGCCATAGGAACGATCGGTGGAAAATTAGGTTGTATGAAGACAATTTTTTTTCAAGGAATCTTGACCAAACTCGGCATTTATTAGATTTACTAGACACCTACTATAAAGGCAAAATCCTATAAGGATCGGACCACTATATCATATAGATGCTATAGGTACGATCGGTCGAAAACTAGGTTTTTGATTAATAACCTGTTTTGTTTATCAAGATATCTTGAACAAAACTCGGGATTTATTTGCTGTACCCTACCCCTCATATATATGCAAAATCCTATTAAGATCGGACCACTATATCATATAGCTGCCATAGGAACGATCGGTCGAAAATTAAGTTGTATGAAAAAACATTTTATTTTCAAAATATCTGACCAAGCTCGGCATTTATTAGTTCTACTATACTCAACATATATAGGCAAGATCCTATAAGGATCGGAACACTATATCATATAGCTGCCATAGGGACGATCGGTCGAAAATTAAGAAAATATTTTAATTTTCAAGATATCTTGATCAAACTCGGCATTAATTATATTTACTTTACTCCTCATATATATGCAAAATCCTATTAAGATCGGACCACTATATCATATAGCTGCGATAGTAACGATCGGTTTGTTTATCAAGATATCTTGACTAGTCTCGGCATTTATTAAATTTACTGTACTCCTATTATATAGGCAAGATCCTATAAGGATCGGACCACTATATCATATAGCTGCCATAGGAAAGATCGGTCGAAAACTAGGCTTTTGATTAAAAACCTGTTTTGTTTATCAAGATATCTTGACCAGAACTCGGGATTTATTTGTTGTACTCTACCCCTCATATATATGCAAAATCCTATAAGGATCGGACCACTATATCATATAGCTGCCATAGGAAAGATCGGTCGAAAACTAGGTTTTTGATTAAAAACCTGTTTTGTTTATCAAGATAACTTGACCAAACTCGGCATTTATTAGTTGTACCCTACTCCTCATATATATGCAAAATCCTATTAAGATCGGACCACTTTAGCTGCCATAGGAACTATCGGTCGAAAATTAAGTTGTTGTATGAAAAAGATTTTTTTTCAAGATATCTTGATCAAACTCTGCATTTATTATTTTTACTTTACTCCCCATTTATAAGCAAAATCATATTAAGATCGGATTATTAGATTTACTATACTCCTATTATATTGGCAAAATCCTATAAGGATCGGACCACTATAGCTTGTCTTGACCAAACTCGGCATTTATTAAATTTACTTTGTTTTTGATTAAAAACCTGTTTGTTTCTAAATTTATTTATTTATTTATTTATTAATGGTCGACAAAACGAGTGTCTTCCTCTTATTCAATAGATTATACAATAGAATTTTATGCTAAAAGCCTAGTTAAAGGATACAATTTTCTAAATAGCATCACCGACCGATGGAGGTGTTTTATTTGCCAGTCCGGCCAGCAGTGCCCCTTTTCACAGCTAATTTTGTCAGTGACGCTATTAGATCCTACATCTAAGCAGAAGGTTGTAAGTAGGAAAAAAGTGTTTTCAAGTAACATTAAAATAATCTTAATTTGCTATATTAATAAAGAAAATACAATAAATAGGAAAAATGAAAGTAAGAAGATTGTTAATAAAGTAAAGCAATGTAAGTTAGATAAAGAGTGTTAAGTAGATAGGACAGAGAGAAAAGTAATGGGGAATCACCGACCCGGTGGGGGAAAATTTTTCAGCCTGTCCGGCAAGCTATGCCCCTGCTCATAGCTGGGAATGGTCAGCGACTTCCCGAAGGTATCCTGAAAGCAACGATTTTATTAGGGGTAGAGACAGTTCGGTAGAGAAAACGTGATGCAAACTATTATAATTTTTACATAGCACGCGAAAAGGATTGTGCATAGAGAAGTCTGTTGTGCACGTAGATAGTAAAAAGGGGCGATAATTTCTGGTTGGTCTAGCCGGAACAGAGAATTGAAGACGCCCTAGCAGAAAAGGAGAATCTATGTCGCCAATAATCAACTTATGTAGAAGGACAACACCGAGAATTGTCCTACGGTTGGTTAACGACGGAAGGTTGAGAAGAAGCAGTCTGCTGGAGTAGGACGGCAACCGAAGATTAGGGTCCCAATTTAAACCTCGTAAGGCAAAAAGCAGAAATTGCTTCTGAACAGATTCAATACGATCCTGGCTATTGTTATACTGTGGAGACCAGATGCAAGAGCAGTATTCAGGATAGGGCGAACAAGAGAGATGTACAGAAGTTTTGTTATAAAAGGATCGTTAAACTCTTTAGACCATCGTTTAATGAATCCAAGTACACCTTTTGCATCATTAACGATGGTATCTATGTGAAGATTGAAACAGAGTTTAGAATCAAAAATTACGCCTAGATCCTTAACTGTTAGTATACGTTGCAAAGGGATATTGTCGATTGTATAACTGACAAGATATGGTGTAGTACGATTAAAAGTCATAAACTACACTTTGAACAATTTAGATGCAATTGATTGGCCGAACACCATAGTTGCATAGCGTTCAAATCGTCTTGTAGACGAGAATGATGTAGGGGATTAGTGTATGATAGAAAAGTTTGACATCGTCCGCATACATGAGTACACGGGCATGTGATTTAACAGAGGGGAGATTATTTATAAAAGGGTAAAGAGTAAAGGTCCAAGATGACTACCATGAGGACACCAGAAGTAAGTGAACTCTTTTAGAGGTGGTCAGCCTCAGCATTACTCTTTGGGTCCTACCTTTTAAATAAGAATTAATCCAAAGCAAAAGAGACAGGGGGAAACCTATTCGGTCAAGATTAAAAAGTAAAATGTCATGGTGCACAGAGTCAAACGCCTTATTGAAGTCAGTGTAAATGACATCAGTTTGCATTTTCGAAAGGAAAGCATCGTTTACCAAGAAGTAAACTCAAGCAGATTGGTCGTAGTTGACCGATTCTTTACGAATCCATGTTGAACAGGGGAAACAACTGATTTGCAGAAATGCTGCAAATTCGAAGTGATTATTTTTTCAAATAATTTAGGAATAGCGGACAGTTTTGCAATGCCCCTGTAATTTCGTATATCAGACTTCCCACCTTTCTTGTGAAGAGGAATGATATAAGATTCTTTCCAAAGCGATGGAAAGACAGAAGTTTCAAGGGATAGATTAAAAAGCTTTAGCAATGGATAAAGAAGGGAAGAACTACACTCCTTGAGAAGACAACTAGGAATATTGTCCGGTCCAGGAGAGTAAGAAGACTTTAAAGAGTTATAGCTAATAGGAGAGAGGAGTGTGAAATAATTAGAGGAGGTATATAACTTGCGGAAGAAATAGTATAAGGGTAAGCATTAGTATTAGGACAGACTGAAGAGTAAGTTGATTGGAAAAAATAGCAAAGAGGTTAGCAGAATCAGTGTCATTGCTAGCTTTATCCAAGCCAAGAAAAAAAGAAGATGGCAAACTTGAAGATTTACGCTTCAAGTTCACAAAATTATAAAACTGTCTCGGATTTCGCGCAAATTGTCTTTTACAACGTGTTAGATAATTCTCATAGCATTGAGAATTAAGAAGAAAGAAGTTCGACTTGGCTATGGAATATTTAGCCAAGTCTGTACACGAACCAGACTTTTAAGCCTTTTAAAATATTTGGATTTTACATTTTTTAGATGTGATAATCTGGTAGTAAACCAGGGTGGTTTTGAAAAAGTAGTCGAAGGAATTGACTTAGGAATACACACATCTAAGAGGGAGATTAGGGTGATGTAAAAAAAATTAATAGCTGTATTCATATCAACTGAGTCATATAAGAAAGACCAATCGGTTGAATAAAATAAGCTGATTCAGCAAAGAATAATTTCCTTTGCGAAAGCAATAGCGGGGCTTATTGGCTGATGAGCACGAAATGAAAGGATTACAATTTAGCATTGCAATCTCTAAAGTTGGATGATAGACATCCTCAGGAAGAGATAAAGGAGGGGACCTAGACACATTAGAAATAAGGTAGTCGTTAACAATACAAGTCAAGTGTTCTAATCAAATGATTAGAAATGAATTGATTTGAAACAACAAAGATCAAGCATGCAGTCTATAAAATCGTGCTGTGCTGAGGGCACTAGATAATTTTTGGCAGTAAATAATGACCAGAGATGTGGGCAAATTAAATCACCCAACACCATAAATAGGTCACTATCACGCACGTGTGAAGAAACTTCTTTAATACAAGTAATATGTTTCATATAAACTTGAATATCAGAAGAAGGTGGGACATAAGAGCATGTCATAGACTTCCGTGTAGGAAAGAACCCTTAACTGAGACAATCTCAGCGTCAGTAGGCGTACTAAAACAGAAAAGTTCAGACTGGAGAGTGGCTTTAACGGCAATTAACACCCCACCACCTCGAGTCGGTCGATCATTTCTATACAAAATAAGTTATTTGATAAATCTCAAAATCAGATATGGTTGAGTTCAACCATGTTTCTGAAAATGCTATTATATCCGAATTGAAGGAAGTGCTGGCCATGAAAGATTTTTAAGTTTTGAAATAAGACCTCTAACATTCTGATAATGAATAAAGATTTGGTCAGAAGATGAGCTAGTTTTTTTTGGGCAGAAATGGTACCCTGTATTGAAGGACTGGAAGGGTGACAGGCTGGTTACGCTTTTTAGTCTTGAACTCGTGAACAATCATGTGTGGAGGCCAAAATTTTGGGATCACAAATGATTGGGAACATATCATGTGAAACATTTATTTTGAATGATGATATTTCACGAGGGGTGGAGAATTAAATTTAGTTATTGACCCGTAGCAGATTTGCTAGCAATATAGGCTGCCAATGACTCAGAAGTGGTGTCCGACGAAAGTCGCTACACAAGACTTGCCTACGAGGGGCAACACCGTTAAAGTAGGCGCTGGGGCTGTAGGTAATACAGTTGGGGGAGCTAACGAGGCACAATGATTGTTTTTAACAATCTGGGCAGATTGCGCGCAGGCCTACCTTTGCGGCCAGGAGCTGATGGGGCTGAGGCAGTTTGATTAATTGGGACGGGATCAGGTACGGGCTCTACTGGGACTAGTACAGGGGTTGTAACAGGGTAATTGGACAGTCGCTTGGAGAAGGCGAAAAAGACAACATTGGAGATACCTCCAAGTTGCTAGGAAGGGACAAGAAAGTAGTAGGTGTCTGAACAGACTTAGAGGGCAATTGCAAAAGTTGAGGCTCCAACCGCGATTGGTTGGGGACTCAAATTTATATTTGCCAAGCAGCTCGAAACTCGAGTCAAAATTACTCGAGAGCTGCTTAGCCACATATTTAATTTTAAGAATTGACTTCTCACAGATTATACTTCTAGAGAAATCAATTTGCTTGTCGATGCATTCTGGGCACGACCAACGCAAGCCACCACAAGCCCTTCTTGGCAATAGCAGCGATCTTGTCGCAATCACGCCCAGTGAGACCTGCACATTTAGCGGCATCATATTCTCACACAGCCAGCAATTAACAAATTGCGGCAGTGCAGAATCATCAGCCTGCTTGAACGTGCACGGTTTCTTACAGCACAACATAATTTTTAATGCGTATGCAAATTGCGAGAGCACAGAGCAAAACGAAAAAGGTGCACAAGATAGCAAGTACACAAACAAATTGTTTGGAGCAAAAAGCATAGAAAAAGTTTGCGAGAGCGCGATGCACAAGCAGAAGTATGCAGCGAACACACGCACAAACAAGTGTATGCACAGGGGAGCACCAAAGCAAAAGAATCAAAACAGGCAATAACAACAACACGGAACTGATGCGCGTTTTATAAAGTTATAATTAACGGACTTACGCTGCACAACAGATAACACTTTGCACAGTTTATTAAAGCTTCTTAAATAAAGCACCGAAAAATGCAAACTTTTATAATAAAAAGCAGGATAAAAGCGCAAAAATAATAAAAATCCTGGAGCACAAGTAAACACGTCAATCACTCTCAACTGAGAACTCTCTCTTGACTAAACTCGGCATTTATTAGTTGTAATCTACTCCTCTTATATATCAAAATTCCATATAAGATCGGACCACTATAGCTGCCGCAGGAACGATCGCTCGAAATTAAGTTGTATGAAAACTTTTTTTTTTCAAGATATCTTGATCAAACTCGTCATTTTTATTTTTACTTTACTCCTCATATATAAGCAAAATCATATTAAGATCAGACCACTATATCATATAGCTGCGATAGTAACGATCGTTTGTTTATCAAGATATCTTGACCAAACTCGGCATTTATTAATTTACCTACTCCTATCATATAGGCAAAGTCCTTAAGGATTGGACCACGATATCATACAACTGCCACAGGAACGATCGGTCGAAAAATAAGTTGTTGTATGAAAAACATTTTGTTTTTCAAGATATCTTGATCAACTCGGCATTTATTATTTTTACTTTACTCCCCAATATATAAGCAAAATCATATTAAGATCGGATTATTAGATTTACTATACTCCTATATATTGGCAAAAATCCTATAAGATCGGACCACTATAAGCCCCCATAGGAACGATCGGTCGAAAACTAGGTTTTTGATTAAAACCTGTTTTTGTTATCAAGATATCTTGATCAAACTCGGCATTTATTAATTTACTGTACTCCTATAATATAGGCAAAGTCCTTAAAGGTTCGGACCACTATATCATACAGCTGCCACAGGAAACGATCGGTCGAAAATTAAGTTATATGAAAAATTATTTTGTTTCTCAAGGAATTTTACCAAACTCGGTATTAGATTTACTATACTCCTATTATATAGGCAAAATCCTATAAGGATCGTACCACAAAATAGCTGCCATAGGGAAGATCGGTCGAAACTAGGTTTTTGATTAAAAACCTGTTTTGTTTATCAAGATATCTTGACCAAAACTCGGTATTTATGTGTTGTACTCTACCCCTCATATATTGCAAATCCCTATAAGGATCGCCCACTATATCATAGCTGCCATAGGAGATCGGTCGAAAACTAGGTTTTTAATTAAAAACCTGTTTGTTTATGAAGAAAACTTTACCAATCTCGGCATTTATTAGTTGTACCCTACTCCTCATATATATGCAAATCCTATTAAGATCGGACCACTTTAGCTGCCATAGGAACGATCGGTCAAAATTAGGTTATATGAAAATATTTTGTTTTACAAGGAATTTTGACCAAACTCGGAATTTATTAGATATACTATACTCCTCATATATATGCAAAATCCTATTAAGATCGGACCACTATATATAGATCGGTCGAAAATTAAGTTGTTGTATCAAAAACCATTTTTGTTAATCAAGATATCTTGACCAAACTCGGCAAAATTCTATTAAGATCGGTACACTATATCACATAGCTGCCATAGGAACGATCTCCCGAAAACTAGGTTTTGATTAAAAACCTGTTTGTTTATAAAGTTGTCTTGACCAAACTCGGCATTTATTAATTTTACTTTTTTTTTGATTAAAAAACTGTTTTGTTTCTAAAGTTATCTTGACCAAACTCGGCATTTATTAGTTTGTACTCTACTCCTCTATATATGCAAATTCCATATAAGATCGGACCACTATAGCTGCCGCAGGAACGATCGGTCGAAAATAAGTGTGTGAAAAACATTTTTTTTTCAAGATATCTTGATAACACTCGTCATTTATTATTTTTACTTTACTTTCCTCATATATAAGCAAATCATATTAGATCAGACCACTATATCATATAGCTGCGATAGTAAACGATCGGTTTGTTATCAAGATATCTTGACCAACTCGGCATTTATTACATTACTGTACTCCTATAATATAGGCAAAGTCCTTAAAGGTTCGGACCACTACATCATACAGCTGCCACAGGAACGATCGGTCGAAAATTAAGTTTTGTATGAAAACATTTTGTTTTTCAAGATATCTGACCAAACTCGGCATTTTTACTAGTTTTACTTTACTCCTCATATATAAGCAAAATCATCTTAAGATCGGACCACTATATCATATAGTTGCCATAGGAACGATCGGTCTAAAATTAAGTTATATGAAAAATTTTGTTCTCAAGGAATCTTTACCAAACTCGATTTATTAGATTTACTATACTCCTATTATATAGGCAAAATCCTATAAGGATCGGACCACTGTATCACGTAGCTGCTATAGGTAGATCGGTCGAAAACTAGTTTTTGATTAAAAACCTGTTTTGTTTATCACATATCTTGACCAAAACTCGGGATTTATTTGTTGTACTCTACCCCTCATATATATGCAAAATCCTATTAAGATCGGACCACTATATCATATAGCTGCCATAGGAACGATCGGTCGAAAATTAAGTTGTATGAAAAAATATTTTGTTTTTCAAGGAATCTTGATCAAACTCGGCATTTTTAGATTATACTATACTCCTATTATATTGGCAAAATCCTATAAGGATCGGACCACTATGTCATATAGCGGTTTTTGATTGAAGACGTGTTTTGTTTATCAAGATAACTTGACCAAATCGGCATTTATTAGTTGTACTTTACTCCTCATATATATGCAAAATCTATTAAGATCGGACCACTTTAGCTGCCAGAGAAACTATCGGTCGAAATTATTGTATGAAAAACATTTTTTTTTTCAGATATCTTGTCAAACTCGGCATTTATTATTCTTACTTTACTCCTCATATAAAGCAAAATATATTAAGATCGGACCACTATATTATAGCTGGATAGTAACGATCGGTTTGTTATCAAGATATTTTGACCAACTCAGCATTTATTAAATTTACTGTTCTCCTATAATATAGGCAAAGTCCTTAATGATCGGACCATTATATCAACAGCTGCCACAGGACGACCGGTCGAAGATTAAGTTGTTGTATGAAATACATTTTGTTTTTCGAGATATCTTGACCAAGCTCGGCATTTAAGAGTTTACTATACTCCCATATATGCCCAAAATCCTATAAGGATCGGACCACTATACATATAGCTGCCATAGGAACGATCGGTCGAAATTAAGTGTATGAAAAAACATTTTGTTTTTCAAAATCTTGACCAAACTCGGCATTTATTAGTTGTACTCTGTCCTCATATATGTGCAATCCTATTAAGATCGGACCACTATACCATATAGCTGCGATAGTAACGATCGGTTTGTTTATCAAGATATCTTGAACCAAGCTCGGCATTTAAATTTACTGTACTCCTATAATATAGGCAAGTCCTTAAAGGATCGGACCACTATATCATACAGCTGCCACAGGAACGATCGGTAGAAAATTAAGTTTTGTAGAAAAACATTTTGTTTTCAAGATTATCTTAATCAAACTCGGCTTTATTATTTAACTTTACTCCTCATATATAAGCAAAATCATATTAAGATCGGACCACTTATATCATATATTGCCATAGGAACGATCGGTCGAAATTAAGTTGTTATAAGAATAAACATTGTACTTTTCAAGATATCTTGACCAACTCGGAATTTATTAGTTATACCCATACTCCTCATATTGCATGCAAAATTCTATTAAGTTCGGACCACTATATCATCTAGCTGCCATAGGAACGATCGTAGAATATTAAGTTGTATTCAAAAACCATTTTGTTATCAAGATATCTGACCAACCTCGGCATTTATTAAATTTACTATACTCTGAATATATAGGCAAAATCCTATTAAGATCGGACCACTATATCATATAGCTCCCTAGGAACGATCGGTCGAAATTAAGTTATATGAAAAATATTTTGTTTTTCAACGAATCTTGACCAAACTCGGCATTTATTAGATTTACTATACTCCTGGCAAAATCCATAAGCATCGGACCTATATCATATAGCTGCCATAGGAACGATCGGTCGAAAACTAGTTTTTGATTAAAAACTGTTTTGTTTATGAAGATAACTTGACCAAACTTGGCATT
>JAURSC010000047.1:0-174526 GCA_030788265.1 Drosophila americana | reverse complement strand
ACCGATTGTTCCTATGGCATCTATATGACATAGTAGTCCGATCTAAATAGGATTTGAATATATATGAGGAGTATACTAAGACTAATAAATGCCGAGTTTGGTCAAGATATCTCATAAACAAATATTTTTTTATACAACTTAATTTTCGACCGATCGCTCCCATGGCAGCTATATGATATAGTGGTCCGATCTTCATAGAATTTTGCCTATATATAAGAAGTATAGTAAAACTAATAAATGCCCAGATTGGTCAAGATATCTTGAAAAACAAAATGTTTCTTCATACAACAACTTTATTTTGACGATTGTTCCTATGGCACCTGTGATATAGTGGTCCGACCTTATAGGACTTTGCCTATAATATGAGGAGTATAGTAAAAGTAATAAATGCCGAGTAAGGTCAACATATCTTGATAAACAAATGTTTTTTATACAACAATTAATTTTCGACCGATTGTTCTATGGCAGCTTTATGATATAGTGGTCCGATCCTTATAGGACTTTGCTATATATGAGGAGTATAGTAAAAGTACTACGCGCGAGTTTGGTCAAGATATCTTGATAAACAAAATATTTTCTTATACATCTTAATTTCCACCGATCGTTCCTATGGCAGCAATATGATATAGAGGTCCGATCTAAATAGAATTTTGCCTATATATAAGTAGTATAGTAAAACTAATAAATGCCGAGATTGGTCAAGATATCTTGAACAACAAAATGTTTCTTCATACAACAACTTAATTTTCGATCGGTCGTTCCTATGCATCTATATGACATAGTAGCCCGATCTAAATAGGATTTTGAATATATGAGGAGTATAGTAACACTAATAAATGCCGAGTTTGGTCAAGATATCTTCATAAACAAAAATATTTTTTATACAACTTAATTTTCGACCGTACGAAGTACCGGGAAAATAGTAAATGCCGAACTTGGTCAAGATATCTTTAACCAAAAAAAGTTTTTTAATCAAAAACCTCTTATGGCAGCTATATGATATAGTGGTCCGATGTTGATAGGAATAAGTTAAACTAATAAATGCAAGTTTGGTCAATATATCGTGAAAAACAAAAAATTGTCCATACAACAACTTAATTTTCGACGGTCGTTCCTATGGCAGCTATATGATATAGTGGTCCGATCTAAATAGGATTTTGAATATATATGAGGAGTATAGTAAGACTAATAAATGCCGAGTGGTCAAGATATCTTGATAAACAAAATGTTTTTTATAAAACTTAATTTTCGACCGATCGTTCCTATGGTAGCTATATGATATAGTGATTCGATCTTAATAGGATTTTGCCATATATTTGAGGAGTATAGTAAAACTAATAAATGCCGAGTTTGATCAGATATCTTGATAAACAAAATATTTTCTTATACATCTTAATTTCAACCGATCGTTCCTATGGCAGCAATATGATATAGTGGTCCGATCTTAATAGAATTTTGCCTATATATAAGAAGTATAGTAAACTAATAAATGCCGAGATTGGTCAAGATATCTTGAAAACAAAATGTTTTTTCATACAACTTAATTTCAAACCGGTCGTTCCTGTGGCAGCTATATGATCTTAATAGGTTTTGCCTATATATGAGGAGTATAGTAAACCTAATAAGAGCCGAGTTTGGTCAAGATATCTCATAAACAAAATTTTTTTTATACAACTTAATTTTAGGCCGATCGTTTCTATGGTAGCTATAAGATATAGTGATTCGATCTTAATAGGATTTTGCTAAATATATGAGGAGTATAGTAAAGCTAATAAATGCCGAGTTTGGTCAAGATATCTTGATAAACAAAATATTTTCTTATACATCTTAATTTTCGACCGATCGTTCCTATGGCAGCAATATGATATAGTGGTCCGATCTTAATAGAATTTTGCCTATATATAAGTAGTATAGTAAAATAATAAATGCCGAGATTGGTCAAGATATATTGAAAACAAAATGTTCTTCATACAACAACTTAATTTTCGACGGTCGTTCCTGTGGCATCTATATGACATAGTAGTCCGGTCTAAAATAGGATTTTGAATATATATGAGGGTATTAGTAAGACTAATAAATGCCGAGTTTGGTCAAGATATCTTCATAAACAAAATATTTTTTTATACAACTTAATTTTCGATCGTACGAAGTACCGGGAATATAGTAAATACCGAACGGTCAAGATTCTTTATAACAAAATAAGTTTTTTAATCAAAAACCTCTTATGGCAGCTATATGATATAGTGGTCCGATGTTGATAGGAATTAAGTTAAACTATAAATGCCAAGTTTGGTCAATATATCGTGAAAAACAAAAAATTTGTCTATACAACAACTTAATTTTCGAACGGTCGTCCCTATGGCAGCTATATGATATAGTGGTCCGATCTAAATAGGATTTTAAATATATATGATAGTATAGTAAAACTAATAAATGCCGAGTTTGGTCAAGAATCTTGAAAACAAATTGTTTTTTCATACAACAACTTAATTTTCGACCGATTGTTCCTATGGCAGTATATGATGATAGTGGTCCGAACTTATAGGTTTTTGCCTATATATGAGGAGTATAGTAAGACTAATAAATGCCGAGTTTGGTCAAGATATCTTGATAAACAAAATATTTCTTAATACAACTTAATTTTCGACCGATCGTTCCTATGGCAGCTATATGATATAGTGGTCCGATCTTAATAGAATTTTGCTTATATATAAGTAGTATAGTAAAACAATAAATGCCGAGATTGGCCAAGATATCTTGAAAAACAAAATGTTTCTTCATAAAACAACTTAATTTTCGACCGATTGTTCCTATGGCACCTGTATGATATAGTGGTCCGATCCTTACAGGACTTTGCCTATATATGAGGAGTATAGTAAAAGTAATAAATGCCGAGTAAGGTCAAGATATCTTGATAAACAAAATTTTTTTATACAACAATTTAATTTCGACCGATTGTCCTATGCAGCTTTATGATATAGTGATTCGATCTTAATAGGATTTGCCATATATATGAGGAGTATAGTAAACTGATAAGAGCCGAGTTGGTCAAGATATCTTGATAAACAAAATATTTTATACATCTTAATTTTCGACCGATCGTCCTATGGCAGCAAAGCTATGATATAGAGGTCCGATCTTAATAGAATTTTGCCTATATATAAGTTGTATGTAAAACTAATAAATGCCGAGATGGGTCAAGATATCTTGAAAAACAAAATGTTTCTTCATACAACAACTTAATTTTGATCGGTCGTTCCTATGGCATCTATATGACATAGTAGCCCGATCTAAATAGGATTTTGAATATATATGAGGAGTATAGTAACACTAATAAATGCCGAGTTTGGTCAAGATATCTTCATAAACAAAATTTTTTTTACAACTTAATTTCGACCGTACGAAGTACGGGAAAATAGTAAATGCCGAACTTGGTGAAGATATCTTATAGCCAAAAAATGCTTTTTTAATCAAAAACCTCTTATGGCAGCATATGATATATTGGTCCGATGTTGATAGGAATTAAGTTAAACTAATAAATGCCAAGTTTGGTCAATATATCGTGAAAAACAAAAATTTGTCCATACAACAACTTAATTTTCGACCGGTCGTTCCTATGGCAGCTATATGATATAGTGGTCCGATCTAAATAGGATTTTGAATATATATGAGGAGTATAGTACGACTAATAAATCCGAGTTTGGTCAAGATATCTTCATAAACAAAATGTTCTTTTATACAACTTAATTTTCGACCGATCGTTCCTATGGTAGCATATGAAAAGTGGTCCGATCTTAATAGAATTTGGCCTGTATATAAGTAGTATAGTAAAAGTAATAAATGCCGAATTGGCCAAGATATCTTGAAAACAAATGTTTCTTCATACAACAACTTAATTTTCGGCCGATCGTTCCTATGGTAGCTATATGATATAGTGATTCGATCTTAATAGGATTTTGCCATATATATGAGGAGTATAGTAAAACTAAAATAATGCCGAGTTTGGTCAGATATCTTGATAAACAAAATTTTTTTTTCATACAACTTAATTTTCGACCGATCGTTCCTATGGCATCTATATGAAATAGTAGTCCGATCTTCATATAATTTTGCCTATATAAGTAGTATAGTAAAACTAATAAATGCCCAGATTAGTCAAGAATATCTTGAAAAACAAACGTTTTTTCATACAACTTAATTTCAAACCGGTCGTTCCTATGGCAGCTATATGATCTTAATAGGGTTTGGCCTATATATGAGGAGTATAGTAAAACTAATAAGAGCCGAGTTTGGTCAAGATATCTTGATAACAAAATTTTTTTTTACACAACTTAATTTTCGGCCGATTCTTTCCTATGGTAGCTATATGATATAGTGATTCGATCTTAATAGGATTTTGCCATATATATGAGGAGTATAGTAAAACTAATAAATGCCGAGTTTGGTTAAGATATCTTGATAATCAAAATATTTTCTTATACATCTTAATTTTCGACCAATCGATCCTATGGCAGGAATTACGATATAGTGGTCCGATCTAATAGGATTTTGCCATATATATGAGGAGTATAGTAAAACTAATAATTGCCGAGTTTGGTCAAGATATCTTGATAAACAAAATATTTCTTATACATCTTAATTTTCGACCGATCGTTCCTATGGCAGCAATATGATATAGTGGTCCGATCTAATAGAATTTTGCCTATATAGAAGTATAGTATAGTAAAAATAATAAATGCCGAGATTGGTCAAGATATCTTGAAAAACAAAATGTTTCTTCATACAACTTAATTTTCGACCGATTGTTCCAATGGCACCTGTATGATATATTGGTCCGATCCTTACAGGTCTTTGCCTATATATGAGGAGTATAGTAAAAGTAATAATGCCGAGTAAGGTCAACATATCTTGATAAACAAAAGTTTTTTTATACAACATTTAATTTTCGACCGATTGATCCTATGGCAGCTTATGATATAGTGGTCCGATCCCTATAGGACTTTGCCTATATTTGAGGAGTATAGTAAAGGAATACGCGCCGAGTTTGGTCAGATATCTTGATAACAAAATTTTTTTTCATACAACTTAATTTCAAACCGGTCGTTCCTATGGCAGCTCTATGATCTTAATAGGGTTTTGCCTATATATGAGGAGTATAGTAAACCTGATAAGAGCCGAGTTTGGTCAAGATATCTTGAAAAACAAAATTTTTTTCATACAACTTAATTTCAAACCGGCCGTTCCTATGGCAGCTATATGATCTTAATAGGGTTTTGCCATATATGAGGAGTATAGTAAATTTAATAAATGCCGATTGGCCAAGATATATTGAAAACAAAATGACAACAACTTAATTTTCGACCGATTGTTCCTATGGCATCTATATGACATAGTAGTCCGATCTAATAGGATTTTGAATATATATGAGGAGTATAGTAGCACTAATAAATGCCGAGTTTGGTCAAGATATCTTCAAAAACAAAATATTTTTTTACAACTTAATTTTCGACCGTACGAAGTACCGGGAAAATAGTAAATGCCGAACTTGGTGTGAGATATCTTTATAACCAAAAAATGCTTTTTTAATCAAAAACCTCTTATGGCAGCTATATGATATAGTGGTCCGGTGCTGATAGGAATTAAGTTAAACTAATAAATGCCAAGTTTGGTCAATATATCGTGAAAAACAAAAAATTTGTCCATACAACAACTTAATTTTCGACCGGCGTTCCTATGGCGCTATATGATATAGTGGTCCGATCTAATAGAATTTTGCCTATATATAAGAATTATAGTAAAACTAACAAATGCCCAGATGGTCAAGATATCTTGAAAAAACAAAATTTTCTTCATACAACAACTTAATTTTCGACCGATTGTTCCTATGGCACCTGTATGATATAGTGGTCCGATCTTTACAGGACTTTGCCTATATATGAGGAGTATAGTAAAAGTAATAAATGCCGAGTAAGGTCAAGATATCTTGATAAACAAAATGGTTTTTATACAACAATTAATTTTCGACCGATTGTTCCTATGGCAGCTTTATGATATAGTGGTCCGATCCTTATAGGACTTTGCCTCTATTTGAGGAGTATAGTAAAAGTAATAAGCGCCGAGTTTGGTCAAGATATCTTGATAAACAAAATATTTTTTTATACATCTTAATTTTCGACCGATCGTTCCTATGGCAGCAATATGATATAGTGGTCCGATCTTAATAGAATTTTGCCTATATATAAGTTGTATAGTAAAACTATAAATGCCGAGATTGGTCAAGATATCTTTAAAAACAAAATGTTTCTTCATACAACAACTTAATTTTCGATCGGTCGTTCCTATGGCATCTATATGACATAGTAGCCCCGATCTAAATAGGATTTTGAATATATACTGAGGAGTATAGTAACACTAATAAATGCCGATTTTGGTCAAGATATCTTCATAACAAAATATTTTTTTTTTACAACTTAATTTTCGACCGCACGAAGTACCGGGAAAATAGTAAATGCCGAACTTGGTGAAGATATCTTTATAACCAAAAAATGTTTTTTAATCAAAAACCTCTTATGGCAGCTATATGATATAGTGGTCCGATGTTGATAGGAATTAAGTTAAACTAATAAATGCCAAGTTTGGTCATTATATCGTGAAAAAAACAAAAAAATTTTTCCATACAACAACTTAATTTTCGACCGGTCGTTCCTATGGCAGCTATATGATATAGTGGTCCGATCTAAATAGGATTTTGAATATATATGAGGAGTATAGTAAGACTAATAAATGCCGAGTTTGTCAAGATATCTTCATAAACAAATGTTTTTTTATACAACTTAATTTTCGACCGATCGTTCTATAGTAGCTATATGATATAGTGATTCGATCTTAATGGATTTGCCATATATTTGAGGAGTATAGTAAAACTAATATGACGAGTTTGATCAAGATATCTTGATAAACAAAATATTTTCTTATACATCTTAATTTTCGACCGATCGTTCCTATGGCAGCAATTGATATAGTGGTCCGATCTTAATAGAGTTTGCCTATATATAAGAAGTATAGTAAAACTAATAAAATGCCGAGATTGGTCAAGATATCTTGAAAAACAAAATGTTTTTTCATACAACTATTTTCAAACCGTCGTTCCTATGGCAGCTATATGATCTTAATAGGGTTTTGCCTATATATGAGGAGTATAGTAAAACTAATAAGAGTCGAGTTTGGTCAAGATATCTTGATAAACAAAATTTTTTTATACAACTTAATTTTCGACCGATCGTTCCTATGGTAGCTATATGATATAGTGATTCGATCTTATAGGATTTTGCCTTAATATATAAGAAGTATAGTAAAACTAACAAATGCCCAGATATGTCAAGATATCTTGAAAAACACAATGTTTCTTCATACAACAACTTAATTTTCGACCGATTGTTCCTATGGCACCTGTATGATATAGTGGTCCGATCCTTACAGGACTTTGCCTATATATGAGGAGTATAGTAAAGTAATAAGCGCCGAGTTGGTCAAATATCTTGAAAAACAAAATGTTTCTTCATACAATTTAATTTCTACCGATGGTTCCTATGGCAGCTTTATGATATAGTGGTCCGATCCTTATAAGACTTTGCCTCTGTTTGAGGAGTATAGTAAAAGTAATAAGCGCCGAGTTTGGTCAAGATATCTTGAAAAACAAATGTTTCTTCATACAACTTAATTTTCGACCGATCGTTCCTATGGCAGCAATAGATATAGTGGTCCGATTCTTACAGGTCTTTGCCTCTATTTGAGGAGTATAGTAAAGTAATAAATGCCGAGTAAGTCAAGATATCTTGATAACAAAATGTTTTTTTAAACAACAATTTAATTTTCGACCGATTGTTCCTATGGCAGCTTTATGATATAGTGGTCCGATCCTTATAGGACTTTGCCTCTATTTGAGGAGTATAGTAAATAATAAGCGCCGAGTTTGGTCAAGATATCTTGATAAACAAATATTTTTTATACATCTTAATTTTCGACCGATCGTTCCTATGGCAGCAATAGGATATAGTGGTCCGATCTTAATAGAATTTTGCCTATATATAAGTTGTATAGTAAAACTAATAATGCCAAGTTTGGTCAATAAATCGTGAAAAAACAAAAAAATTTGTCCATACAACAACTTAATTTTCGACCGGTTGTTCCTATGGCAGCTATATGATATAGTGGTCCGATCTAAATAGGATTTTGAATATATATGAGGAGTATAGTAAGACTAATAAATGCCGAGTTTGGTCAAGATATCTTCATAAACAAAATGTTTTTTTATACAACTTAATTTTTCGACCGATCGTTCCTATGGTAGCTATATGATATAGTGATTCGATCTAATAGGATTTTGCCATATATTTGAGGAGAATAGTAAAACTAATAAATGACGAGTTTGATCAAGATATCTTGATACAAAAAATTTTCTTATACATCTTAATTTTCGACCGATCGTTCCTATGACAGCAATATGATATAGTGGTCCGATCTTAATAGAATTTTGCCTTATATAAGAAGTATAGTAAAACTAATAAATGCCGAAATTGGTCAAGATATCTTGAAAACCAAATGTTTTTTTCATACAACTTATTTTCAAACCGGTCGTTCCTATGGCAGCTATATGATCTTAATAGGGTTTTGCCTATATATGAGGAGTATAGTAAAACTAATAAGAGTCGAGTTTGGTCAAGATATCTTGATAAACAAAATTTTTTTTATACAACTTAATTTTCGACCGATCGTTCCTATGGTAGCTATATGATATAGTGATTCGATCTTAATAGGATTTTGCCATATATATGAGGAGTATAGTAAAACTAATAAATGCCGAGTTTGGTCAAGATATCTTGATAAACAAAATATTTTCTTATACATCTTAATTTCGACCGATCGTTCCTATGGCTGCAATATGATATAGTGGTCCGATCTTAATAGAATTTTGGCCTTAATATACGTAGTATAGTAAAAATAATAATGCCGAGATTGGTCAAGATATCTTGAAAAACAAAATGTTTCTTCATACAACTTAATTTTCGACCGATGTTCCTATGGCACCTGTATGATATAGTGGTCCGATCCTTACAGGACTTTGCCTATATATGAGAGTATAGTAAAAGTAATAAATGGCGAGTAAGGTCAACATATCTTGATAAACAAAATGTTTTTTATACAACAATTTAATTTTTCGACCGATTGTTCCTATGGCAGCTTTATGATATAGTGGTCCGATCCTTATAGGACTTTGCCATATTTGAGGAGTATAGTAAAAGGAATAAGCGCCGAGTTTGGTCAAGATATCTTGATAAAAAAAGTTTTTTTCATACAACTTAATTTTCGACCGATCGTTCCCTATGGCAGTAATATATGTAATAGTAGTCCCGATCTAAATAGGATTTTTCCCATCTAAATCTAATAGGATTTTGCCACTCGAGAGAGAGTTCTCAGTTGAGAGTGATTGACGTGTTTTACTTGTGCTCAAGATTTTTATATATTTTGCGCGCTTTTATCCTGCTATTTATTTCAAATTTTTGCATTTTTCGGTGCTTTATTTAAGAAGCTTTAATAAACTGTGCAAAGTGTTATTGTTGTGCAGCGTAAGTCTGTTAATTATTACATTTTTAAAACGCGGCATCAGTTCCGTGTTGTTGTTATTGCCTGTTTTGATTCTTTTGCTTTGGTGCTCCCCTGTGCATACACTTGTTTGTGCGTGTGTTCGCTGCATACTTTCTGCTTGTGCATCGCGCTCTCGCAAACTTTTTCTATTGCTTTTTGCTCCAAACAATTTGTTTGTGTATTTACTTGCTCTATCTTGTGCACCGTTTTCGTTTTGCTCTGTGCTCTCGCAATTTGCATACGCATTAAATAATTATGTTGTGCTGTAAGAAACCGTGCACGTTCAAGCAGGCTGATGATTCTGCACTGCCGCAATTTGTTAATTGCTGGCTGTGTGAGAATATGATGCATGCTAAATGTGCAGGTCTCACTGGGCGTGATTGCGACAAGATCGCTGCTATTGCCAAGAAGGACTGTGGTGGCTTGCGTTGGTCGTGCCCAGAATGCATCGACAAGCAAATTGATTTCTCTAGAATGTATAATTCTGTGAGAAGTCAATTCTTAAAATTAAATAATGTGGCTAAGCAGCTCTCGAGTAATTTTGACTCGAGTTTCGAGTTGCTTGGCAAATATAAATTTGAGTCCCCAACCAATCGCCGGTTGGAGCCTCAACTTTTGCAATTGCCCTCTACGTCTGTTCAGACACCTACTACTTTCTTGTCCCTTCCTAGCAACTTGGAGGTATCTCCAATGTTGTCTTTATCGCCTTCTCCAAGCGACTGTCCAATTACCCCTGTTTCAACCCCTGTACTAGTCCCAGTAAAGCCCGTACCTGATCCCGTCCCAATTAATCAAACTGCCTCAGCCCCCATCAGCTCCTGGCCGCAAAGGTAGACCTGCGCGCAATCTTGCCCAGGTTGTTAAAAACAATCAGTGTGCCTCGTTAGCTCCCCCAACTCCTGTATTACCTACAGCCCCATCAGCGCCTACTTTAACGGTAGTTGCCCCTCGTAGGCAAGTCTTTGTGTATCGACTTTCGTCGGACACCACTTCAGAGTCATTGGCAGCCTATATTGCTAGCAAATCTTCTGCTAGCGTGTCAATAACTAAATTTAATTTCTCCACCCCTCGTGAAATATCATCATTCAAATAAATGTTTCACATGATATGTTCCCAATCATTGTGATCCCAATTTTGGCCTCTACACATGATTGTTCACGAGTTCAAGCCTAAAAAGCGTAACCAGCCTGTCACCCTTCCAGTCCCTTCAATACAGGGTACCATTTCTGCCCCAAAATCTAGCTTCATCTTCTGACCAAATCTTTATTCATTATCAGAATGTTAGAGGTCTTATTTCAAAACTTAAAAATCTTTTCATGGCCAGCACTTCCTTCAATTCGGAAATAATAGCATTTTCAGAAACATGGTTGAACTCAACCATATCTGATTTTGAGATTTTATCAAATAAATTTATTTTGTATAGAAATGATCGGCCGACTCGAGGTGGTGGGGTGTTAATTGCCGTTAAAGCCACTCTCCAGTCTGAACTTTTCTGTTTAGTACGCCTACTGACGCTGAGATTGTCTCAGTTAAGGTGTCTTTTCCTACACGGAATGTCTATGTAACATGCTCTTATGTCCCATCTTCTTCTGATATTCAAGTTTATATGAAACATATTACTTGTATTAAAGAAGTTTCGCACACGTGCGTGATAGTGACCTATTTATGGTGTTGGGTGATTTTAATTTGCCCAGCATCTCTTGGTCATTATTTACTGCCAAAAATTATCTAGTGCCCTCAGCACAGCACGATTTCATAGACTGCATGCTTGATCTTTCGTTGTTTCAAATCAATTCAATTTCTAATCATTTGATTAGAACACTTGACCTTGTATTTGTTAACGACTACCTTATTTCTAATGTGTCTACGTCCCCTCCTTTATCTCTTCCTGAGGATGTCTATCATCCAACTTTAGAGATTGCAATGCTAAATTGTAATCCTTTCATTTCGTGCTCATCAGCCAATAAGCCCCGCTATTGCTTTCGCAAAGGAAATTATTCTTTGCTGAATCAGCTTATTTATTCAACCGATTGGTCTTTCTTATATGACTCAGCTGATATGAATACAGCCATTAATTTTTTTACATCACCCTAATCTCCCTCTTAGATGTGTGTATTCCTAAGTCAATTCCTTCGACTACTTTTTCAAAACCACCCTGGTTTACTACCAGATTATCACATCTAAAAAATGTAAAATCCAAATATTTTAAAAAGTTTAAAAAGTCTGGTTTGTGTACAGACTTGGCCAAATATTCCATAGCCAAGTCGAACTTCTTTCTTCTTAATTCTCAATGCTATGAGAATTATCTAACACGTTGTAAAAGACAATTTGCCCAAAATCCGAGACAGTTTTATAATTTTGTAAACTTGAAGCGTAAATCTTCAAGTTTGCCATCTTCTTTTTTTCTTGGCTTGGATAAAGCTAGCAATGACACTGATTCTGCTAACCTCTTTGCTAATTTTTTCCAATCAACTTACTCTTCAGTCTGTCCTAATACTAATGCTTACCCTTATACTATTTCTTCCGCAAGTTATATACCTCCTCTAATTATTTCACACTCCTCTCTCCTATTAGCTATAAACTATAAACCGCTATTCCTAATTATTTGAAAAAATAATCACTTCGAACTTGCAGCATTTCTGCAAATCAGTTGTCTTCCCTGTTCAACATGATTCGTAAAGAATCGGTCAACTACGACCAATCTGCTTGAGTTTACTTCCTTGGTAAACGATGCTTTCCTTTCGAAAATGCAAACTGATGTCATTTACACTGACTTCAGTAAGGCGTTTGACTCTGTGCACCATGACATTTTACTTTTTAAACTTGACCGAATAGGTTTCCCCCTGTCTCTTCTGCTTTGGATTAATTCTTATTTAAAAGGTAGGACCCAAAGAGTAATGCTGAGGCTGACTACCTCTAAACGGGTTCACGTTACTTCTGTGGTTCCTCAAGGTAGTCATCTTGGACCTTTACTCTTTACCCTTTTTATAAATGATCTCCCCTCTGTTATATCACATGCCCGTGTACTCATGTATGCGGACGATGTCAAACTTTTCCTATCATACACTAATCCCCTACATCATTCTCGTCTACAAAACGATTTGAACGCTATGCAACTATGGTGTTCGGCCAATCAATTGCATCTAAACTGTTCAAAGTGTATGTTTATAACTTTTAATCGTACTACACCTTATCTTGTCAATTATACAATCGACAATATCCCTTTGCAACGTATACTAACTGTTTCAATCTTCACATCGATACCATCGTTAATGAGGCAAAAGGTGTACTTGGATTCATTAAATGATGGTCTAAAGAGTTTAACGATCTTTTTATAACAAAACTTCTGTACATCTCTCTTGTTCGCCCTATCCTTGAATACTGCTCTTGCATCTGGTCTCCACAGTATAACAACAGCCAGGATCGTATTGAATCTGTTCAGAAGTAATTTCTGCTTTTTGCCTTACGAGGTTTAAATTGGGACCCTAATCTTAGGTTGCCGTCCTACTCCAGCAGACTGCTTCTTCTCAACCTTCCGTCGTTAACCAACCGTAGGACAATTCTCGGTGTTGTCCTTCTACATAAGTTGATTATTGGCGACATAGATTCTCCTTTCTGCTAGGGCGACTTCAATTCTCTGTTCCGGCTAGACCAACCAGAAATTATCGCCCCTTTTACTATCTACGTGCACAACAGACTACGCTATGCACAATCCTTTTCGCGTGCTATGTAAAATTATAATAGTTTGCATCACGTTTTCTCTACCGAACTGTCTCTACCCCTAATAAAATCGTTGCTTTCAGGATACCTTCGGGAAGTTGCTAACCATTCCCAGCTATGAGCAGGGGCATAGCTTGCCGGACAGGCTGAAAAATTTTCCCCCACCGGGTCAGTGATTTCCCATTACTTTTCTCTCTGTCCTATCTACTTAACACTCTTTATCTAACTTACATTGCTTTACTTTATTAACAATCTTCTTACTTTCATTTTCCTATTTATTGTATTTTCTTTATTAATATAGCAAATTAAGATTATTTTAATGTTACTTGAGAACACTTTTTTCCTACTTACAACCTTCTGCTTAGATGTAGGCTCTAATAGCGTCACTGACAAAATTAGCTGTGAAAAGGGGCACAGCTGGCCGGACTGGCAAATAAAACACCTCCATCGGTTGGTGATGCTATTTAGAAAATTGTATCCTTTAACTAGGCTTATAGCATAAAATTCTATTGTATAATCTATTGAATAATGAGGAAGACACTCGTTTTGTCGACCATTAATAAATAAATAAATATATGAGGAGAATAGTAAAACTAATAAATGCCGAGTTTGGTCAAGATATCTTGATAAACAAATATTTTCTTATACATCTTAATTTTCGACCGATCGTTCCTATGGCAGCAATATGATATAGTGGTCCGATCTTAATAGAATTTTGCCTATATATAAGTAGTATAGTAAAACTAATAAATGCCAAGATTGGTCAAGATATCTTGAAAAACAAAATGTTTTTTCATACAACTTAATTTCAAACCGGTCGTTCCTATGGCAGCTATATGATCTTAATAGGGTTTTGCCTATATATGAGGAGTATAGTAAATTTAATAAATGCCGAGATTGCCAAGATATATTGAAAAACAAAATGATTCGTCATACAACAACTTAATTTTCGACCGATTGTTCCTATGGCATCTATATGACATAGTAGTCCGATCTAAATAGGATTTTGAATATATATGAGGAGTATAGTGAGACTAATAAATGCCGAGTTTGGTCAAGATATCTTCATAAACAAATATTTTTTTATACAACTTAATTTTCGACCGATCGTTCCCATGGCAGCTATATGATATAGTGGTCCGATCTTAATAGAATTTTGCCTGTATATAAGTAGTATAGTAAAACTAATAAATGCCGAGATTGGCCAAGATATCTTGAAAAACAAAATGTTTCTTCATACAACTTAATTTTCGACCGATTGTTCCTATGACATCTGTATGATATAGTGGTCCGATCCTTACAGGACTTTGCCTATATATGAGGAGTATAGTAAAAGTAATAAATGCCGAGTAAGGTCAACATATCTTGATAAACAAAATGTTTTTTATACAACAATTTAATTTTCGACCGATTGTTCCTATGGCAGCTTTATGATATAGTGGTCCGATCCTTATAGGACTTTGCCTATATTTGAGGAGTATAGTAAAAGGAATAAGCGCCGAGTTTGGTCAAGATATCTTGATAAAAAAATTTTTTTTCATACAACTTAATTTTCGACCGATCGTTCCTATGGCAGTAATATATGTAATAGTAGTCCGATCTAAATAGGATTTTGCCATCTAAATCTAATAGGATTTTGCCACTCGAGAGAGAGTTCTCAGTTGAGAGTGATTTTCGTGTTTTACTTGTGCTCCAAGATTTTTATATATTTTTGCGCTTTTATCCTGCTATTTATTTCAAAATTTTGCATTTTTCGGTGCTTTATTTAAGAAGCTTTAATAAACTGTGCAAAGTGTTATCTGTTGTGCAGCGTAAGTCTGTTAATTATTACATTTTATAAAACGCGGCATCAGTTCCGTGTTGTTGTTATTGCCTGTTTTGATTCTTTTGCTTTGGTGCTCCCTGTGCATACACTTGTTTGTGCGTGTGTTCGCTGCATACTTTCTGCTTGTGCATCGCGCTCTCGCAAACTTTTTCTATTGCTTTTTGCTCCGAACAATTTGTTTGTGTATTTACTTGCTCTATCTTGTGCACCGTTTTCGTTTTGCTCTGTGCTCTCGCAATTTGCATACGCATTAAATAATTATGTTGTGCTGTAAGAACCGTGCACGTTCAAGCAGGCTGATGATTCTGCA
Organism: Drosophila americana; assembly: GCA_030788265.1. Lineage (NCBI taxonomy): Eukaryota > Metazoa > Arthropoda > Insecta > Diptera > Drosophilidae > Drosophila > Drosophila americana. Next base: position 159,026 of record JAURSC010000047.1, on the reverse strand, counting down.
CTGCCGCAATTTGTTAATTGCTGGCTGTGTGAGAATATGATGCAAGTTAACAACTAAGCATAAATATATTGCCCTAGCAATTAAGTAGCTTCGTATTAACAATGCTGACGCGCCAGAACTGAGTTCAGCGCTCTGCGCTAAGAACAGCCAGCAGCGGTAAGCTGACACTGCATGGAATGCTGAGTCGGCTTGCCGACCATGCTTTGATGGCGTGATGCATTGAGGCTTAGGGTATTTGTATAATTTGCTTGTCCCCTAGTTTTTAGTTTTATATGAAGCGCGCAACACATAAGTCGCCAAAATAAATATACTGCTCCGGCATTGCCGACAAACATATCTTTCGTAATATTACTGGATCAAGGAGAACATATTTTGATCAAGGGCAGCGCGGGATCAACGCAACTTACCCAAGATAACATTGTGTTACATCGCAGAACATACATTAATGTATAACTGGCGCCCAACCAATAAATAGGAACCCATACCATGTAAGTTCATAAGTGATTTCAGTTTGAAGAAATTATTCTCGAACGCCACGTACCGATACGTGTGATTTTTAAAAAAAAAAAAAAAAAAAAAAAAAAAAAAAAAATTGTAAAGTAAAGTAAATATTGCTGCTCTCTTCTGCCAGCATTTCATTCCTTTAAATCATTGCATACTTTCACTAAAAACTGTTGCATACTTTTACCAGCGTTCCTTGTCAATAAAGCATTGCATACCTTAAACGAATAATTATTGCATACTTTCGGCAGCATTACATTTTTTGCTGCATACCCCTAACAATTTTTTATAATAAATATTGCATACCCCAAGATTCACCAGTTTCCACTATTGCCAACAGCGTTACCTGCCGATCTTTCTCGATCGGCCTAAGTTTGAAAAGTGCCAACCATAAGCCAATGAGTTGGAATTATAGGGAGATAAAAGTCGAATATAATAGTGACGATAGCTGGGAGGGGGAAATCAATTGCTCAGTAGATCCTACTCCTGCAGATACCGTTGTAACTGAAGAAATGGAGCCGGCTCAAGTTCAGAATCTCATTGAGGGTGCCATCAGGCAAGCTTTAGCGCAACAACAAAATCAGTTTCAAGCACAAATAACCGCTTTAGCTTCACAAGTACAGAGTTTGCAGGTGGAGGCGCCGCAAATCGTCACATACGAGAAAATATCCGTCGATCCAAACGCCAAATGCGATATTCCCTTGGACATTATTAAATCTGTGCCGGATTTCTCCGGCGTACAGGATGAGTATGTAGCGTGGAGGCAAGCAGCCATCTACGCGTACGAACTATTCAAGAACTATCCAAAGAGCACTGCACACTACCAAGCGGTAGCGATCATTAGGAACAAAATCAAAGGCCCAGCTGGAGCCTTACTAGTGTCTCACAACACTGTCCTAAATTTCGATGCAATACTAGCTAGGCTAGATTGCACATACTCGGACAAAACATCCTTGCGCTTGCTGAGACAATGTTTGGAGTTAGTTACGCAGGGCGAAATGTCCCTGATGCAATACTACGATGACGTCGAAAAGAAACTCACGCTCGTAACTAACAAAATTGTAATGTCTCACGACCAAGAAGGCGCGGATTTGCTCAACCGGGAGGTCAGAGACGACGCCTTGCACGCCTTTATCTCCGGTCTTAGGAAGCCGTTGAGAGCGGTTGTGTTCCCTGCACAACCAAAAGATCTACCATCCGCTCTGGCCCTTGCCAGAGAGGCAGAAGCTAGCATTGAGAGAAGCATGTTCGCGAACTCTTACGCTAAAGCCTTGCAAGACCGAGCGCAAATTGCTGAAAGTAACAAAAACCGTGCCCAAGGCAAGCAAACCAGATTTAACAAAGATGAGCAAAATCAGGAGAGAAATCCCCATTTTGTGAAACGCCAAAAGGGCGGTCCCCAGCCCCAGGCCCCTAAAGATAATCAAACTGAGGCTCCACAGCCCATGGAAGTTGACTCTTCCTCCAGATTTAGACAAAAAACCGACTACAGCAAGCGTCAGGCTAATGAGTCCAACGCACCAAAACGCAAGAATTCGTCAGACCGTTCAACAGGTCAAAGACGACAACGCGTTAACAATGTCGTACAATCAGATTCCAAAGAAGCCGTAACAGAATTCGAGAAGGCGGCCAAAGAGGCAGTTGAAGAACTAGAGAGTGAGAACGAGTACGCACCTGGTGACGACTCGATTAATTTTTTAGGGAACACTCCCGGCTTCCGTACATTGAACGACGGTTGGCTGGGAGAACTCTGAAGATGTTGATTGACACTGGCGCGGCAAAAAATTATGTGAAGCCCTTAACAGAGCTAAAGACCATAACGCCGGTCGCCAAGTCATTCTCGGTAAACTCGATCCACGGGTCTACCGAAATCAAGCGCAAATGCTTGATGAACATTTTCCAACATACCTCCCCGTTTTTTCTCCTCGATACCCTAAGTTCTTTCGACGCCATCATAGGCTTCGACTTGCTAACACAAGCCGGAGTCAAATTGAACTTGGCAAAAAACACTCTGGAATACCAGAGTACATCCGAAAAACTCCAGTACTATCAATGTGCTGATGTGAACTTCACCGATGTCAACGACATCGTAGTCCCCCCTTCCGTAAAGAAAGAGTTCAGGGACATGATACTCAGAAACAAAAGAGCCTTCTCAAATGCAGACGAAGCTCTCCCTTTTAATACTGCTGTTATCGCTACAATCCGAACAGTAGACAACGAGCCCGTGTATTCAAGATACCCGAGTCTCATGGGTGTTTCTGACTTCATAAACAAAGAAGTCAAACAATTACTGGACGATGGCATAATCAGGCCCTCCAGATCGCCTTACAACAGCCCAACATGGGTGGTTGATAAAAAAGGCACTGACTCATACGGTAACCCAAAAAAAAGGTTGGTAATCGACTTCAGGAAACTGAACGAAAAAACCATACCGGACCGCTACCCCATGCCGAGCATCCCCATGATCTTAGCAAATCTAGGAAAGGCAAAATACTTCACTACCCTCGACCTAAAGTCGGGGTACCATCAAATTTACCTTGCGGAGCATGACCGCGAAAAGACTTCATTTTCAGTAAGCAGCGGCAAGTACGAGTTCTGTCGCCTACCATTCGGCCTGCGCAATGCAAGCAGCATATTCCAAAGGGCAATAGACGATATCCTGAGGGAACATATAGGAAAGATTTGCTTTGTCTATGTAGACGACGTCATAATTTTTTCTAAAAACGAAACGGAGCACCTTCAACACATTAACATTGTGTTAAAATGTCTAATCGACGCAAACATGCGTGTAGGCCCCGAAAAGACTCGTTTCTTCAAGGAAAGTATCGAATTCCTGGGTTTCATTGTAACCAAAGACGGAGCAACATCCGACCCCAAAAAAGTTAAAGCCATTCAGGAATTCCCTGAACCAAAGAATGTCTACAGCGTTAGGTCCTTCTTGGGGTTAGCCAACTACTATAGGGTCTTTATTAAGGACTTTGCCGCTATAGCGCGTCCGATATCGGACATACTTAAAGGGGAAAATGGTTCAGTTAGTAGGCACGTATCAAAGAAAATCCCTGTTGAATTTAATGAAGTTCAACGCGATGCATTTCACCGTCTGCGGAGTATTTTGGCATCAGAAGACGTCATGTTAATGTATCCAAACTTCCAGAAACCGTTCGATTTAACCACTGATGCTTCGGCCAGTGGAATTGGCGCGGTTCTTTCCCAAGGCAATAGGCCAATAACAATGATTTCTCGCGCCTTAAAACAGGCCGAACAAAACTATGCCACTAACGAAAGAGAATTGCTGGCCATTGTGTGGGCTTTAGGCAGATTGCAGAACTTTCTGTACGGTTCTAGGGAAATTAACATTTTCACGGACCACCAGCCGCTCACGTTCGCTGTGTCGGACAAGAACACGAATTCCAAGATTAAAAGATGGAAATCTTACATTGACCAGCACAATGCCAAAATGTTTTATAAACCGGGCAAAGAGAATCTGGTGGCGGATGCCCTTTCAAGGCAAAACATTAATGCTCTGCAAGATGGGCCCCGTTCGGACGCTGCAACCGTTCACAGCGAACTTTCCCTGACCTACACGGTCGAGACAACAGACAAACCTTTGAATTGCTTTAGGAACCAGATTGTCCTAGAGGAATCGCGTTTTCCGCTAAAGCGAAACTTGTTGCTGTTTCGCAGCAAAACACGCCACTTGATCAGTTACACTGACAAGAGCTCAATTCTCAAAACCCTCAAAGAAGTTGTGAATTCTGGAGTCGTTAATGCAATACATTGCGATCTTCCCACGTTGGCAAGTTTCCAACACGACCTGATTTTGTATTTCCCTGCTACCCAATTCTGGCATTGCAAAAATCTTGTGCAAGATATAACGGACAAAAACGAGCAGTTAGAAATCATCACTGCCGAGCACAATCGAGCGCACAGAGCAGCTCAGGAAAACATTAAACAAGTACTTCGGGACTATTATTTTCCCAATATGGCCAGTCTGGCCAAAGAAGTGGTTGCAAACTGCAGGGTCTGCACTAAAGCCAAATACGATAGGCACCCGAAGAAACAAGAACTCGGGGAAACGCCTATACCAAGTTATACTGGCGAAATGTTGCATATTGACATTTTCTCGACAGACAAGAAACAGTTCTTGACCTGCATAGACAAATTCTCAAAATTTGCAGTCGTCCAACCGATATTATCCAGAACGATAATCGATGTCACAAGCCCTCTACTGCAAATTGTTAACCTTTTTCCCGCAACCAAGACAATTTATTGCGATAACGAGGCGGCCTTCAATTCCGAGACCATCACTTCGATGCTCCGAAACGCCTACGGCATTTGCATTGTGAATGCGGCTCCGCTTCACAGCACCTCAAACGGCCAGGTGGAGCGCTTTCATAGCACCCTGACCGAAATTGCGAGATGCCTCAAGTTAGACAAGAAAATCAGCGACACTACAGAATTAATCTTAAAGGCTACGATAGAGTACAACAAAAGTTTGCACTCAGTAACCCTCGAGAACCAATTGAGGTCGTTCATGCAGCAGCTTCTGATCGTCGCGGGAACGTCAAAAACAGGCTAATTAAGGCACAGCAAGACAATATCAAAAGGTGCAATGCATCCAGACAAAACCGCGTTTTCGAGGTAGGAGAAAAGGTGTTCCAGAAGAACAACAAGAGGCTAGGGAACAAGTTAACTCCCTTATGCTCAGAACAAAAGGTCGAAGCAGACCTGGGAACGTCTGTCCTCATTAAGGGGAGGGTGGTCCATAAGGACAACCTGAAATAAGTTTTCCTCCACAATTAGCTAGTAAGCCAACTCAGAGTTTAAACACCGTCTTATATTGTTCGTCCATTTCAGGTTTGCACTCACTTTGCTTGTGGCACTAGCAGCGGTAAATGCTCGGATCACCGACTTCTCGCATGTCAACTACATTCCGGTCTTAGACGGGGAAGTACTGGTGTTCGATCAACGTAGCTACTTGAGGCACTCAAGTAACATTTCCGAATTTGTTAGTATGATAGACGAGACGGAAAGACTGTCCGATTCCTTTCCACAGTCGCATATGCGCAAACTACTAGACGTAGATACAGATCACCTTAGAACATTGTTGTCCGTTCTTCAAGTGCATCACAGATTTGCACGAAGCCTCGATTTCTTAGGCACTGCCTTGAAGGTTGTTGCTGGCACCCCTGATGCTTCAGATTTCTTAAGGATCCGCGTTACAGAGACGCAGTTGGTGGAGGCTAACTCCAAACAGATACTAATAAACTCCGAAACTCAAAAACAAATAAACAGACTAACGGACACTATCAATAAAATTATCAGTTCCCGCAAAGGCGATTTGGTTGACACTCCTCATTTATTCGAGACCCTGTTGGCAAGAAATAGAATACTGAACACAGAAATTCAAATTTAGTACTCACCATAACGTTGGCAAAAGCAAGCATAGTAAATCCTACAATCCTTGATCATACCGATCTAAAATCACTTATCGAACAAGATACCCCAATAGTTAGCTTGATAGAAGCTTCTAAGATCAAGGTCCTTCAGTCCGAGAATATTATCCACATATTAATAGCCTACCCTAAAGTTGAGTTTAGGTGCCAAAAGGTCTCCGTCTACCCCGTTTCACACCAACAAACCATTCTGCGACTCGACGAAGACACGTTGGCGGAATGCGAAAAGGATACCTTTGCAGTTACTGGATGCACCGTAACTACGCATAACACCTTCTGCGAACGAGCACGGCGCGAAACCTGTGCTAGCTCCCTTCACGCGGGAAACATCGCCAACTGCCACACTCAACCTAGCCACCTGAAAGCGATAATGCCTGTAGATGACGGCGTCGTGGTTATCAACGAAGCGACAGCGCGCGTCCGAACAGATGATGACGCAGAGGTAACCGTCTCAGGAACCTTCCTGATAACTTTCGAACGGTCTGCAACTATCAATGGCACAGAATTTGTAAACCTGCGCAAATCACTAAGCAAGCAGCCTGGCATCGTGAGGTCACCGCTCCTAAACATCATCGGACATGACCCGGCACTAAGCATACCACTCCTGCATCGTATGAACATCAACAACTTGCTATCAATTCGAGATTTCAAGGAGGAGGTAGTTGCGGCTGGCTCGCCTAAATTCTGGTTCGCGATTGGCGCGGTCCTGAATGTCGGACTAATTGGCTCATTCTTCCTTTTTCTGGTGCTAAGGAAAAGACGAGCCTCCATGCAGATGCAGAAGGCGATTGACAAATACGACATGCCCGAGGACGGCCATCATCCTGAGGGGGGGGTAGTTAACAACTAAGCATAAATATATTGCCCTAGCAATTAAGTAGCTTCGTATTAACAATGCTGACGCGCCAGAACTGAGTTCAGCGCTCTGCGCTAAGAACAGCCAGCAGCGGTAAGCTGACACTGCATGGAATGCTGAGTCGGCTTGCCGACCATGCTTTGATGGCGTGATGCATTGAGGCTTAGGGTATTTGTATAATTTGCTTGTCCCCTAGTTTTTAGTTTTATATGAAGCGCGCAACACATAAGTCGCCAAAATAAATATACTGCTCCGGCATTGCCGACAAAACATATCTTTCGTAATATTACTGGATCAAGGAGAACATATTTTGATCAAGGGCAGCGCGGGATCAACGCAACTTACCCAAGATAACATTGTGTTACATCGCAGAACATACATTAATGTATAACTTGCATGCTAAATGTGCAGGTCTCACTGGGCGTGATTGCGACAAGATCGCTGCTATTGCCAAGAAGGGCTGTGGTGGCTTGCGTTGGCCGTGCCCAGAATGCATCGACAAGCAAATTGATTTCTCTAGAATGTATAATTCTGTGAGAAGTCAATTCTTAAAATTAAATAATGTGGCTAAGCAGCTCTCGAGTAATTTTGACTCGAGTTTCGAGTTGCTTGGCAAATATAAATTTGAGTCCCCAACCAATCGCCGGTTGGAGCCTCAACTTTTGCAATTGCCCTCTACGTCTGTTCAGACACCTACTACTTTCTTGTCTCTTCCTAGCAACTTGGAGGTATCTCCAATGTTGTCTTTATCGCCTTCTCCAAGCGACTGTCCAATTACCCCTGTTTCAACCCCTGTACTAGTCCCAGTAAAGCCCGTACCTGATCCCGTCCCAATTAATCAAACTGCCTCAGCCCCATCAGCTCCTGGCCGCAAAGGTAGACCTGCGCGCAATCTTGCCCAGATTGTTAAAAACAATCAGTGTGCCTCGTTAGCTCCCCCAACTCCTGTATTACCTACAGCCCCATCAGCGCCTACTTTAACGGTAGTTGCCCCTCGTAGGCAAGTCTTTGTGTATCGACTTTCGTCGGACACCACTTCAGAGTCATTGGCAGCCTATATTGCTAGCAAATCTTCTGCTAGCGTGTCAATAACTAAATTTAATTTCTCCACCCCTCGTGAAATATCATCATTCAAAATAAATGTTTCACATGATATGTTCCCAATCATTTGTGATCCCAAATTTTGGCCTCCACACATGATTGTTCACGAGTTCAAGCCTAAAAAGCGTAACCAGCCTGTCACCCTTCCAGTCCCTTCAATACAGGGTACCATTTCTGCCCCAAAATCTAGCTTCATCTTCTGACCAAATCATTATTCATTATCAGAATGTTAGAGGTCTTATTTCAAAACTTAAAAATCTTTTCATGGCCAGCACTTCCTTCAATTCGGATATAATAGCATTTTCAGAAACATGGTTGAACTCAACCATATCTGATTTTGAGATTTTATCAAATAACTTTATTTTGTATAGAAATGATCGGCCGACTCGAGGTGGGGGGTGTTAATTGCCGTTAAAGCCACTCTCCAGTCTGAACTTTTCTGTTTAGTACGCCTACTGACGCTGAGATTGTCTCAGTTAAGGTGTCTTTTCCTACACGGAATGTCTATGTAACATGCTCTTATGTCCCACCTTCTTCTGATATTCAAGTTTATATGAAACAAATTACTTGTATTAAAGAAGTTTCGCACACGTGCGTGATAGTGACCTATTTATGGTGTTGGGTGATTTTAATTTGACCAACATCTCTTGGTCATTATTTACTGCCAAAAATTATCTAGTGCCCTCAGCACAGCACGATTTTATAGACTGCATGCTTGATCTTTCGTTGTTTCAAATTAATTCAATTTCTAATCATTTGATTAGAACACTTGACCTTGTATTTGTTAACGACTACCTTATTTCTAATGTGTCTACGTCCCCTCCTTTATCTCTTCCTGAGGATGTCTATCATCCAACTTTAGAGATTGCAATGCTAAATTGTAATCCTTTCATTTCGTGCTCATCAGCCAATAAGCCCCGCTATTGCTTTCGCAAAGGAAATTATTCTTTGCTGAATCAGCTTATTTATTCAACCGATTGGTCTTTCTTATATGACTCAGTTGATATGAATACAGCCATTAATTTTTTTTACATCACCCTAATCTCCCTCTTAGATGTGTGTATTCCTAAGTCAATTCCTTCGACTACTTTTTCAAAACCACCCTGGTTTACTACCAGATTATCACATCTAAAAATGTAAAATCCAAATATTTTTAAAAAGTTTAAAAAGTCTGGTTTGTGTACAGACTTGGCCAAATATTCCATAGCCAAGTCGAACTTCTTTCTTCTTAATTCTCAATGCTATGAGAATTATCTAACACGTTGTAAAAGACAATTTGCCCAAAATCCGAGACAGTTTTATAATTTTGTAAACTTGAAGCGTAAATCTTCAAGTTTGCCATCTTCTTTTTTTCTTGGCTTGGATAAAGCTAGCAATGACACTGATTCTGCTAACCTCTTTGCTAATTTTTTCCAATCAACTTACTCTTCAGTCTGTCCTAATACTAATGCTTACCCTTATACTATTTCTTCCGCAAGTTATATACCTCCTCTAATTATTTCACACTCCTCTCTCCTATTAGCTATAAACTATAAACCGCTATTCCTAAATTATTTGAAAAAATATCACTTCGAACTTGCAGCATTTCTGCAAATCAGTTGTCTTCCCTGTTCAACATGGATTCGTAAAGAATCGGTCAACTACGACCAATCTGCTTGAGTTTACTTCCTTGGTAAACGATGCTTTCCTTTCGAAAATGCAAACTGATGTCATTTACACTGACTTCAGTAAGGCGTTTGACTCTGTGCACCATGACATTTTACTTTTTAAACTTGACCGAATAGGTTTCCCCCTGTCTCTTCTGCTTTGGATTAATTCTTATTTAAAAGGTAGGACCCAAAGAGTAATGCTGAGGCTGACTACCTCTAAACGGGTTCACGTTACTTCTGGTGTTCCTCAAGGTAGTCATCTTGGACCTTTACTCTTTACCCTTTTTATAAATGATCTCCCCTCTGTTATATCACATGCCCGTGTACTCATGTATGCGGACGATGTCAAACTTTTCCTATCATACACTAATCCCCTACATCATTCTCGTCTACAAAACGATTTGAACGCTATGCAACTATGGTGTTCGGCCAATCAATTGCATCTAAACTGTTCAAAGTGTATGTTTATAACTTTTAATCGTACTACACCTTATCTTGTCAATTATACAATCGACAATATCCCTTTGCAACGTATACTAACTGTTTCAATCTTCACATAGATACCATCGTTAATGAGGCAAAGGTGTACTTGGATTCATTAAATGATGGTCTAAGAGTTTAACGATCTTTTTATAACAAAACTTCTGTACATCTCTCTTGTTCGCCCTATCCTTGAATACTGCTCTTGCATCTGGTCTCCACAGTATAACAACAGCCAGGATCGTATTGAATCTGTTCAGAAGTAATTTCTGCTTTTTGCCTTACGAGGTTTAAATTGGGACCCTAATCTTAGGTTGCCGTCCTACTCCAGCAGACTGCTTCTTCTCAACCTTCCGTCGTTAACCAACCGTAGGACAATTCTCGGTGTTGTCCTTCTACATAAGTTGATTATTGGCGACATAGATTCTCCTTTTCTGCTAGGGCGACTTCAATTCTCTGTTCCGGCTAGACCAACCAGAAATTATCGCCCCTTTTTACTATCTACGTGCACAACAGACTACGCTATGCACAATCCTTTCGCGTGCTATGTAAAAATTATAATAGTTTGCATCACGTTTTCTCTACCGAACTGTCTCTACCCCTAATAAAATCGTTGCTTTCAGGATACCTTCGGGAAGTTGCTAACCATTCCCAGCTATGAGCAGGGGCATAGCTTGCCGGACAGGCTGAAAAATTTTCCCCCACCGGGTCGGTGATTTCCCATTACTTTTCTCTCTGTCCTATCTACTTAACACTCTTTATCTAACTTACATTGCTTTACTTTATTAACAATCTTCTTACTTTCATTTTTCCTATTTATTGTATTTTCTTTATTAATATAGCAAATTAAGATTATTTTAATGTTACTTGAGAACACTTTTTTCCTACTTACAACCTTCTGCTTAGATGTAGGCTCTAATAACGTCACTGACAAAATTAGCTGTGAAAAGGGGCACAGCTGGCCGGACTGGCAAATAAAACACCTCCATCGGTTGGTGATGCTATTTAGAAAATTGTATCCTTTAACTAGGCTTATAGCATAAAATTCTATTGTATAATCTATTGAATAATGAGGAAGACACTCGTTTTGTCGACCATTAATAAATAAATAAATATATGAGGAGAATAGTAAAACTAATAAATGCCGAGTTTGGTCAAGATATCTTGATAAACAAAATATTTTCTTATACATCTTAATTTTCGACCGATCGTTCCTATGGCAGCAATATGATAGTGGTCCGATCTTAATAGAATTTTGCCTATATATAAGTAGTATAGTAAAACTAATAAATGCCAAGATTGGTCAAGATATCTTGAAAAACAAAATGTTTTTTCATACAACTTAATTTCAAACCGGTCGTTCCTATGGCAGCTATATGATCTTAATAGGGTTTTGCCTATATATGAGGAGTATAGTAAAACTAATAAGAGCCGAGTTTGGTCAAGATATACATCTTAATTTTCGACCGATCGTTCCTATGGCAGCTATATGATATAGTGATTCGATCTTCATAGGATTTTGCCTATATATAAGAAGTATAGTAAAATTAATAAATAAAGAGATTGGTCAAGATATCTTGAAAAACAAAATGTTTTTTCATACAACTTAATTTCAAACCGGTCGTTCCTATGGCAGCTATATGATCTTAATAGGGTTTTGCCTATATATGAGGAGTATAGTAAATTTAATAAATGCCGAGATTGGCCAAGATATATTGAAAAACAAAATGATTCGTCATACAACAACTTAATTTTCGACCGATTGTTCCTATGGCATCTATATGACATAGTAGTCCGATCTAAATAGGATTTTAAATATATATGAGGAGTATAGTAAAACTAATAAATGCCGAGTTTGGTCAAGATATCTTCATAAACAAAATATTTTTTTATACAACTTAATTTTCGACCGATCGTTCCCATGGCAGCTATATGATATAGTGGTCCGATCTTAAAAGAATTTTGCCTGTATATAAGTAGTATAGTAAAACTAATAAATGCCGAGATTGGCCAAGATATCTTGAAAAACAAAATGTTTCTTCATACAACAACTTAATTTTCGACCGATTGTTCCTATGGCATCTATATGACATAGTAGTCCGATCTAAATAGGATTTTAATATATATGAGGAGTATGGTAAGACTAATAAATGCCGAGTTTGGTCAAGATATCTTCATAAACAAAATATTTTTTTATACAACTTAATTTTCGACCGATCGTTCCCATGGCAGCTATATGATATAGTGGTCCGATCTTAATAGAATTTTGCCTATATATAAGAAGTATAGTAGAACTAATAAATGCCCAGATTGGTCAAGATATCTTGAAAAACAAAATGTTTCTTCATACAACAACTTAATTTTCGACCGATTGTTCCTATGGCACCTGTATGATATAGTGATCCGATCCTTACAGGACTTTGCCTATATATGAGGAGCATAGTAAAAGTAATAAATGCCGAGTAAGGTCAAGATATCTTGATAAACAAAATGTTTTTTATACAACAATTTAATTTTCGACCGGTTGTTCCTATGGCAGCTTTATGATATAGTGGTCCGATCCTTATAGGACTTTGCCTATATTTGAGGAGTATAGTAAAAGTAATAAGCGCCGAGTTTCGTCAAGATATCTTGATAAACAAAATATTTTCTTTTACATCTTAATTTTCGACCGATCGTTCTTATGGCAGCAATATGATATAGTGGTCCGATCTTAATAGAATTTTGCCTATATATAAGAAGTATAGTAAAACTAATAAATGCCGAGTTTGGTCAAGATATCTTGAAAAACAAAATGTTTTTTCATACAACTTAATTTCAAACCGGTCGTTCCTATGGCAGCTATATGATCTTAATAGGGTTTTGCCTATATATGAGGAGTATAGTAAACCTAATAAGAGCCGAGTTTGGTCAAGATATCTTGATAAACAAAATTTTTTTTATACAACTTAATTTTCGGCCGATCGTTGCTATGGTAGCTATATGATATAGTGATTCGATCTTAATAGGATTTTGCCATATATATGAGGAGTATAGTAAAACTAATAAATGCCGAGTTTGGTCAAGATATCTTCATAAACAAAATATTTTTTTATACAACTTAATTTTCGACCGATCGTTCCCATGGCAGCTATATGATATAGTGGTCCGATCTTAATAGAATTTTGCCTATATATAAGAAGTATAGTAAAACTTATAACGCCCAGATTGGTCAAGATATCTTGAAAAACAAAATGTTTCTTCATACAACAACTTAATTTTCGACCGATTGTTCCTATGGCACCTATATGATATAGTGTTCCGATCCTTACAGGACTTTGCCTATATATGAGGAGTATAGTAAAAGTAATAAATGCCGAGTAAGGTCAAGATATCTTGATAAACAAAATGTTTTTTATACAACAATTTAATTTTCGACCGATTGTTCCTATGGCAGCTTTATGATATAGTGGTCCGATCCTTATAGGACTTTGCCTATATTTGAGGAGTATAGTAAAAGTAATAAGCGCCGAGTTTGGTCAAGATATCTTGATATACAAAATATTTTGTTATACATCTTAATTTTCGACCGATTGTTCCTATGGCAGCAATATGATATAGTGTCCGATCTTAATAGAATTTTGCCTATATATAAGTAGTATAGTAATACTAGTAAATGCCGAGATTGGTCAAGATATCTTGATAAACAAAATGTTTCTTCATACAACAACTTAATTTTCGATCGGTCGTTCCTATGGCATCTATATGACATAGTAGCCCGATCTAAATAGGATTTTGAATATATATGAGGAGTATAGTAACACTAATAAATGCCGAGTTTGGTCAAAAAAAGCATTTTTAATCAAAAACCTCTTATGGCAGCTATATGATATAGTGGTCCGATGTTGATAGGAATTAAGTTAAACTAATAAATGCCAAGTTTGGTCAATATATCGTGAAAAACAAAAAATTTGTCCATACAACAACTTAATTTTCGACCGGTTGTTCCTATGGCAGCTATATGATATAGTGGTCCGATCTAAATAGAATTTTGCCTATATATAAGTAGTATAGTAAAACTAATAAATGCCGAGATTGGTCAAGATATCTTGATAAACAAATGTTTCTTCATACAACAACTTAATTTTCGATCGGTCGTTCCTATGGCATCTATATGACATAGTAGCCCGATCTAAATAGGATTTTGAATATATATGAGGAGTATAGTAACACTAATAAATGCCGAGTTTGGTCAAGATATCTTCATAAACAAAATATTTTTTTTACAACTTAATTTTTGACCGTACGAAGTACCGGGAAAATAGTAAATGCCGAACTTGGTGAAGATATCTTTATAACCAAAAAAGCTTTTTTAATCAAAAACCTCTTATGGCAGCTATATGATATAGTGGTCCGATCTTAATATGACTTTGCCTATATATGAGTAGTATAGTACAACTTATAAATACCGGGCTTGGTCAAGATATCTTGACAAACAAAATGTTTTTTCATACAACAACTTAATTTTCGACCGATCGTTCCTAAGCAAACTATATGATATAATTGTCAGATCCTAATAAGATTTTGGATATACATATGAGATATAGTAAAACTAATAATGCCGAGTTTGGTCAAGATATCTTGAAAAACAAAATGATTTTTCGTACATAAAGTTAGTTTTTGACCGATCATTCATATGGCAGCTATATGATATAGCTATATGCCGAGTTTGGTCAAGATATCTTGATAAACAAAATGTTTTTTTATACAACTTAATTTTCGACCGATCGTTCCTATGGCAGCAATATGATATAGTGGTCCGATCTTAATAGAATTATGCCTATATATAAGTAGTATAGTAAAACTAATAATTGCCGAGATTGGTCAAGATATCTTGATAAACAAATGTTTTTTCATACAACAACTTAATTTTCGATCGGTCGTTCCTATGGCATCTACATGACATAGTAGCCCGATCTAAATAGGATTTTGAATATATATGAGGAGTATAGTAACACTAATAAATGCCGAGTTTGGTCAAGATATCTTCATAAACAAAATATTTTTTTTACAACTAATTTTCGACCGTACGAAGTACCGGAAAATAGTAAATGCCGAACTTGGTGAAGATATCTTTATAACCAAAAAAAGCTTTTTAATCAAAAACCTCTAATGGCAGCTATATGATATAGTGGTCCGATCTTAATATGACTTTGCCTATATATGAGTAGTATGGTACAACTAATAAATACCGGGCTTGGTCAAGATATCTTGACAAACAAAATGTTTTTTCATACAACAACTTAATTTTCGACCGATCGTTCCTATGGCATCTATATGACATAGTAGCCCGATCTAAATAGGATTTTGAATATATATGAGGAGTATAGTAAGACTAATAAATGCCGAGTTTGGTCAAGATATCTACATAAACAAAATATTTTTTTTACAACTTAATTTCGACCGTACGAAGTACCGGAAAATAGTAAATGCCGAACTTGGTGAAGATATCTTTATAACCAAAAAAAGCTTTTTTAATCAAAAACCTCTAATGGCAGCAATATGATATAGTGGTCCGATCTTAATATAATTTTGCCTATATATAAGTAGTATAGTAAACTAATGAATGCCAAGTTTGGTCAAATATCTTGAAAAACAAATGTTTCTTCATACAACAACTTAATTTTCGATCGGTCGTTCCTATGGCATCTATATGACATAGTAGCCCGTTCTAAATAGGATTTTGAATATATATGAGGAGTATAGTAACACTAATAAATGCCGAGTTTGGTCAAGATATCTTCATAAACAAAATATTATTTTTACAACTTATTTTTCGACCGTACGAAGTACCGGGAAAATAGTAAATGCCGAACTTGGTGAAGATATCTTTATAACCAAAAAAAGCTTTTTTAATCAAAAACCTCTTATGGCAGCTATATGATATAGTGGTCCGATCTTAATATGACTTTGCATATATATGAGTAGTATAGTACAACTAATAAATACCGGGCTTGGTCAAGATATCTTGACAAACAAAATGTTTTTTCATACAACAACTTAATTTTCGACCGATCGTTCCTATGGCAGCTATATGATATAATTGTCAGATCCTAATAGGATTTTGCATATACATATGAGGAGTATAGTAAACTAATAAATGCCGAGTTTGGTCGAGATATCTTGAAAAACAAAATGATTTTTCGTACAAAAAGTTAGTTTTTGACCGATCGTTCCTATGGCACCTATATGATATAGTGGTCAGATCTAAATAGGATTTTGCATATATGTATGATGAGCATTGTAAAACTAATATATGCCGAGTTTGGTCAAGATATCTTGAAAAACAAAATGAATTTTCGTACAAAAACCTAATTTTCGACCGATCAGCTTTATGATATAGTGGTCCGATCTTAAAGGATATTGCATATATATATAAACCAATTAATGCCAAGTTTGGTCCAGATATATTGAAAAACAAAATGTTTTTGCATACAACAACTTAATTTTCGACCGATAGTTCCTATGGCAGCTATATGATATAGTGGTCAGATCTTAATAGGATTTTGCATTTACATATGAGGAGCATTGTAAAACTAATAAATGCCGAGTTTGGTCAAGATATCTTGACAAACAAAATGTTTGTTCATACAACAACTTAATTTCCAACCGATCGTTCTTATGGCAGCTATATGATTTAGGGGTCCGATGTTAATAGGTTTTTTCCTATATATGAGGGGTATAGTAAAACTAATAAATGCCGAGTTTGGTCAAGATATCTTGACAAACAAAATGTGTTTTCATACAACAACGTAATTTTCGACCGATCGTTTCTATTTCAGCTATTTGATATAGTGGTCCGATCTTAATAGGATTTTGCCTATATATGAGGAGTATAGTAAAACTAATAAATGCCGAGTTTGGTCAAGATATCTTGATAAACAAAATGATTTTTCGTACAAAAGTTAGTTTTTGACCGATCGTTCCTATGGCACCTATATGATATAGCTATATGCCGAGTTTGGTCAGGATATCTTGATAAACAAAATTTTTTTTATACAACTTAATTTTCGGCCGATCGTTCCTATGGTAGCTATATGATATAGTGATTCGATCTTAATAGGATTTTGCCATATATATGAGGAGTATAGTAAAACTAATAAATGCCGAGTTTGGTCAAGATATCTTGATAAACAAAATGATTTTTCGTACAAAAGTTAGTTTTTGACCGATCGTTCCTATGGCACCTATATGATATAGCTATATGCCGAGTTTGGTCAGGATCTTGATAAACAAAAATTTTTTTACAACTTAATTTTCGGCCGATCGTTCCTATGGTAGCTATATGATATAGTGATTCGATCTTAATAGGATTTTGCCATATATATGAGGAGTATAGTAAGACTAATAAATGCCGAGTTTGGTCAAGATATCTACATAAACAAAATATTTTTTATACAACTTAATTTTCGACCGATCGTTCTTATGGCAGCAATATGATATAGTGGTCCGATCTTAATATAATTTTGCCTATATATAAGTAGTGTAGTAAAACTAATGAATGCCAAGTTTGGTCAGATATCTTGAAAAACAAAATGTTTCTTCATACAACAACTTAATTTTCGATCGGTCGTTCCTATGGCATCTATATGACATAGTAGCCCGTTCTAAATAGGATTTTGAATATATATGAGGAGTATAGTAACACTAATAAATGCCGAGTTTGGTCAAGATATCTTCATAAACAAAATATTATTTTTACAACTTATTTTTCGACCGTACGAAGTACCGGGAAAATAGTAAATGCCGAACTTGGTGAAGATATCTTTATAACCAAAAAAAGCTTTTTTAATCAAAAACCTCTTATGGCAGCTATATGATATAGTGGTCCGATCTTAATATGACTTTGTCTATATATGAGTAGTATAGTACAACTTATAAATACCGGGCTTGGTCAAGATATCTTGACAAACAAAATGTTTTTTCATACAACAACTTAATTTTCGACCGATCGTTCCTAAGCAAACTATATGATATAATTGTCAGATCCTAATAAGATTTTGGATATACATATGAGGAGTATAGTAAAACTAATAAATGCCGAGTTTGGTCAAGATATCTTGAAAAAAAAAAATGATTTTTCGTACATAAAGTTAGTTTTTGACCGATCATTCGTATGGCAGCTATATGATATAGCTATATGCCGAGTTTGGTCGAGATATCTTGATAAACAAAATGTTTTTTTATACAACTTAATTTTCGACCGATCGTTCCTATGGCAGCAATATGATATAGTGGTCCGATCTTAATAGAATTATGCCTATATATAATTAGTATAGTAAAACTAATAATTGCCGAGATTGGTCAAGATATCTTGATAAACAAAATGTTTTTTCATACAACAACTTAATTTTCGATCGGTCGTTCCTATGGCATCTACATGACATAGTAGCCCGATCTAAATAGGATTTTGAATATATATGAGGAGTATAGTAACACTAATAAATGCCGAGTTTGGTCAAGATATCTTCATAAACAAAATATTTTTTTTACAACTTAATTTTCGACCGTACGAAGTACCGGGAAAATAGTAAATGCCGAACTTGGTGAAGATATCTTTATAACCAAAAAAAGCTTTTTTAATCAAAAACCTCTAATGGCAGCTATATGATATAGTGGTCCGATCTTAATATGACTTTGCCTATATATGAGTAGTATGGTACAACTAATAAATACCGGGCTTGGTCAAGATATCTTGACAAACAAAATGTTTTTTCATACAACAACTTAATTTTCGACCGATCGTTCCTATGGCATCTATATGACATAGTAGCCCGATCTAAATACGATTTTGAATATATATGAGGAGTATAGTAAGACTAATAAATGCCGAGTTTGGTCAAGATATCTACATAAACAAAATATTTTTTATACAACTTAATTTTCGACCGATCGTTCTTATGGCAGCAATATGATATAGTGGTCCGATCTTAATATAATTTTGCCTATATATAAGTAGTATAGTAAAACTAATGAATGCCAAGTTTGGTCAAGATATCTTGAAAAACAAAAATGTTTCTTCATACAACAACTTAATTTTCGATCGGTCGTTCCTATGGCATCTATATGACATAGTAGCCCGTTCTAAATAGGATTTTGAATATATATGAGGAGTATAGTAACACTAATAAATGCCGAGTTTGGTCAAGATATCTTCATAAACAAAATATTATTTTTACAACTTATTTTTCGACCGTACGAAGTACCGGGAAAATAGTAAATGCCGAACTTGGTGAAGATATCTTTATAACCAAAAAAAGCTTTTTTAATCAAAAACCTCTTATGGCAGCTATATGATATAGTGGTCCGATCTTAATATGACTTTGCATATATATGAGTAGTATAGTACAACTAATAAATACCGGGCTTGGTCAAGATATCTTGACAAACAAAATGTTTTTTCATACAACTTAATTTTCGACCGATCGTTCCTATGGCAGCTATATGATATAATTGTCAGATCCTAATAGGATTTTGCATATACATATCAGGAGTATAGTAAAACTAATAAATGCCGAGTTTGGTCGAGATATCTTGAAAAACAAAATGATTTTTCGTACAAAAAGTTAGTTTTTGACCGATCGTTCCTATGGCACCTATATGATATAGTGGTCAGATCTAAATAGGATTTTGCATATATGTATGATGAGCATTGTAAAACTAATATATGCCGAGTTTGGTCAAGATATCTTGAAAAACAAAATGAATTTTCGTACAAAAACCTAATTTTCGACCGATCAGCTTTATGATATAGTGGTCCGATCTTAAAAGGATATTGCATATATATATAACCAATTAATGCCAAGTTTGGTCCAGATATATTGAAAAACAAAATGTTTTTGCATACAACACTTAATTTTCGACCGATAGTTCCTATGGCAGCTATATGATAGAGTGGTCAGATCTTAATAGGATTTTGCATTTACATATGAGGATCATTGTAAAACTAATAAATGCCGAGTTTGGTCAAGATATCTTGACAAACAAAATGTTTGTTCATACAACAACTTAATTTCCAACCGATCGTTCTTATGGCAGCTATATGATTTAGGGGTCCGATGTTAATAGGTTTTTTCCTATATATGAGGGGTATAGTAAAACTAATAAATGCCGAGTTTGGTCAAGATATCTTGACAAACAAAATGTTTTCATAGAACAACGTAATTTTCGACCGATCGTTTCTATTTCAGCTATTTGATATAGTGGTCCGATCTTAATAGGATTTTGCCTATATATGAGGAGTATAGTAAACTAATAAATGCCGATTTGGTCAAGATATCTTGATAACAAAATGATTTTTCGTACAAAAAGTTAGTTTTTGACCGATCGTTCCTATGGCACCTATATGACATAGTAGCCGGATCTAAATAGGATTTTGAATATATATGAGGAGTATAGTAACACTAATAAATGCCGAGTTTGGTCAAGATATCTTCATAAACAAAATATTTTTTTACAACTTAATTTTCGGCCGTACGAAGTACCGGGAAAATAGTAAATGCCGAACGTGGTGAAGATATCTTTATAACCAAAAAAAGCTTTTTAATCAAAAACCTCTTATGGCAGCTATATGATATAGTGGTCCGATCTTAATATGACTTTGCCTATATATGAGAAGTAGAGTACAACTAATAAATACCGGCTTGGTCAAGATATCTGGACAAACAAAATGTTTTTTCATACAACAACTTAATTTTCGACCGATCGTTCCTATGCAAGCTATATGATATAATTGTCAGATCCTAATAGGATTTTGCATATGAGGAGTATAGTAAAACTAATAAATGCCGAGTTTGGTCAAGATATCTTGAAAAACAAAATGATTTTTCGTACAAACAGTTAGTTTTTGACCGATCATTCCTATGGCAGCTATATGATATAGCTATATGCCGAGTTTGGTCAGGATATCTTGATAAACAAAATTTTTTTTATACAACTTAATTTTCGGCCGATCGTTCCTATGGTAACTATATGATATAGTGATTCGATCTTAATAGGATTTTGCCATATATATGAGGAGTATAGTAAAACTAATAAATGCCGAGTTTGGTCAAGATATCTTGATAAACAAAATACTTTCTTATACATCTTAATTTTCGACCGATCGTTCTTATGGCAGCAATATGATATAGTTCAGATCTTAATAGGATTTTGCATTTACATATGAGGAGCATTGTAAAACTAATAAATGCCAAGTTTGGTCAAGATATCTTGAAAAACAAAATGTTTCTTCATACAACAACTTAATTTTCGATCGGTCGTTCCTATGGCATCTATATGACATAGTAGCCCGATCTAAATAGGATTTTGAATATATATGAGGAGTATAGTAACACTAATAAATGCCGAGTTTGGTCAAGATATCTTCATAAACAAAATATTTTTTTTACAACTTAATTTTCGACCGTACGAATTACCGGGAAAATAGTAAATGCCGAACTTGGTGAAGATATCTTTATAACCAAAAAAAAGCTTTTTTAATCAAAAACCTCTTATGGCAGCTATATGATATAGTGGTCCGATCTTAACATGACTTTGCCTATAAATGAGTAGTTTAGTACAACTAATAAATACCGGGCTTGGTCAAGATATCTTGACAAACAAAATGTTTTTACATACAACAACTTAATTTTCGACCGATCGTTCCTATGGCAGCTATATGATATAATTGTCAGATCCTAATAGGATTTTGCATATACATATGAGGAGTATAGTAAAACTAATAAATGCCGAGTTTGGTCGAGATATCTTGAAAAACAAAATAATTTTTCGTACAAAAAGTTAGTTTGTGACCGATCGTTCCTATGGCACCTATATAATATAGTGGTCAGATCTAAATAGGATTTTGCATATATATATGATGAGCATTGTAAAACTAATAAATGCCGAGTTTGGTCAAGATATCTTCATAAACAAAATATTATTTTTACAACTTATTTTTCGACCGTACGAAGTACCGGGAAAATAGTAAATGCCGAACTTGGTGAAGTTATCTTTATAACCAAAAAAAAGCTTTTTTAATCAAAAACCTCTTATGGCAGCTATATGATATAGTGGTCCGATGTTGATAGGAATTAAGTTAAACTAATAAATGCAAAGTTTGGTCAATATATCGTGTAAAACAATAAATTTGTCCATACAACAACTTAATTTTCGACCGGTCGTTCGTATGGCAGCTATATGATATAGTGTTCCGATCATAACAAGATTTTGCCTTTATATGAGGAGCATAGTAAAACTAATAAATGCCGAGTTTAGTCAAGATATCTTGAAAAACAAAATGATTTTCGTACAAAAGTTAGTTTTTGACCGATCGTTCGTATGGCAGCTATATGATATAGTGGTCAGATCTTAATAGGATTTTGCATATATATATGATGAGCATAGTAAAACTAATAAATGCCGAGTTTGGTCAAGATATCTTGAAAAACAAAATGATTTTTCGTACAAAAACCTAATTTTCGACCGATCAGCTTTATGATATAGTGGTCCGATCTTAATAGGATTTTGCATATATATATAAACCAATAAATGCCAAGTTTGGTCAAGATATCTTGAAAAACAAAATGTTTTTTCATACAACAACTTAATTTTCGACCGATAGTTCCTATGGCAGCTATATGACATAGTGGTCACATCTTATTAGGATTTTGATATATATGAGGAGCACAGTAAAACTAATAATAGCCAAGTTTGGTCAACCTAATTTTCGAACGATCGTTCCTATGGCAGCTATATGATATAGTGGTGCAAGCTTAATATGATTTTGACTATATATGAGGAGCTTAATAAAACTAATAAATGTCGAGTTTGGTCAAGATATCTTGACAAACAAAATGTTTTTTCACACAACTTAATTTTCGACCGATCGTTCCTATATCAGCTATTTGATATGGTGTTCCGATCTTAATAGGATTTTGCCTATATATATGGAATATAGTAAAACTAATAAATGCCGCGTTTGGTCAAGATATCTTGAAAAACAAAATACTTTTTCATACAACAACTTAATTTACGACCGATCGTTCCTATGGCAACAATATGATACAGTGGTCCGATCTTAATTGGATTTTGCATATATATGAGGAACATAGTAAAACTAATAATAGCCAAGTTTGGTCAAGATATCTTGAAAAACTAAATGATTTTTCATACAACCTAATTTTCGACCGATCGTTCATATGCAGCTATATGATTTAGGGGTCTGATCTTAATAGAACTTTGCCTATATATGAGGTGTATAGTAAAACTAATAATAGCCAAGTTTGGTCAAGATATCTTAAAAAAAAAAATAATTTTTCATACAACCTAATTTTCGACCGATCGTTGGCAGCTATATGATATAGTGTTCCGATCATAACAAGATTTTGCCTATATATGAGGAGCATAGTAAAACTAATAAATGCCACGTTTGGTCAAGATATCTTGAAAAATAAAATAATTTTTCATACAACCTAATTTTCGACCGATCGTTCCTATGGCAGCTATATGATATAGGGGTCCGATCTAAATCGGTGTATAGTAAAACTAATAATAGCCAAGTTTGGTCAAGATATCTTGAAAAACAAAATGATTTTTCATACAACCTAATTTTCGACCGATCGTTCCTATGGCAGCTATATGATATAGTGGCCCATTCTTAATAGGATTTTGCATATATATGAGGAGCATAGTAAAACTAATAAATGCCAAGTTTGGTTAAGATATCTTGAATCACAAAAATTTTTTCATACAACTTAATTTTCGACCGATCGTTCCTATGGCAGCTGTATGATATAGTTGTCAGATCCTAATAGGATTTTGCATATATATGAGGAGCATAGTAAAACTAATAAATGCCACGTTTGGTCAAGATATCTTGACAAACAAAATGTTTGTTCATACAACCTAATTATCGACCGATCGTTCATATGGCAGCTATATGATTTAGGGGTCCGATCTTAATAGGATTTTGCCTATATATGCGGTGTATAGTAAAATTAATAATAGCCAAGTTTGGTCAAGATATCTTGAAAAACAAAATGATTTTTCATACAACCTAATTTTCGACCGATCGTTCCTATGGCAGCTATATGATATAGTGGTCCGATCTTAATATGACTTTGCCTATATATGAGGAGTATAGTACAACTAATAAATACCGGGCTTGGTCAAGATATCTTGACAAACAAAATGTTTTTTCATACAACAACTTAATTTTCGACCGATCGTTCCTATGCAAGCTATATGATATAATTGTCAGATCCTAATAGGATTTTGCATATACATATGAGGAGTATAGTAAAACTAATAAATGCCGAGTTTGGTCAAGATATCTTGAAAACAAAATGATTTTTCGTACAAAAAGTTAGTTTTTGACCGATCATTCCTATGGCAGCTATATGATATAGCTATATGCCGAGTTTGGTCAAGATATCTTGACAAACAAAATGTTTTTTCATACAACAACTTAATTTTCGACCGATCGTTCCTATGGCAGCTATATGATATAATTGTGAGATCCTAATAGGATTTTGCATATACATATGAGGAGTATAGTGAAACTAATAAATGCCGAGTTTGGTCAAGATATCTTGAAAAACAAAATGTTTTTTCGTACAAAAAGTTAGTTTTTGACCGATCGTTCCTATGGCACCTATATGATATAGTGGTTAGATCTAAATAGGATTTTGCATATATATGATGAGCATTGTAAAACTAATAAATGCCGAGTTTGGTCAAGATATCTTGACAAACAAAATGTTTGTTCATACAACAACTTAATTTCCGACCGATCGTTCATATTGCAGCTATATGATTTAGGGGTCCGATGTTAATAGGATTTTTCCTATATATGAGTGGTATGGTAAAACTAATAAATGCCGAGTTTGGTCAAGATATCTTGACAAACAAAATGTTTTTTCATACAACAACTTAATTTTCGACCGATCGTTTCTATTTCAGCTATTTGATATAGTGGTCCGATCTTAATAGGATTTTGCCTATATATGAGGAGTATAGGAAAACTAATAAATGCCGAGTTTGGTCAAGATATCTTGAAAAACAAAATGATTTTTCGTACAAAAAGTTAGTTTTTGACCGATCGTTCCTATGGCAGCTATATGATATAGCTATATGCCGAGTTTGATCAAGATATCTTGACAACCAAAATGTTTGTTCATACAACAACTTAATTTCCGACCGATCGTTCTTATGGCATCTATATGATTAAGGGGTCCGATCTTAATAGGATTTTGCCTATATATGGGGAGTATAGTAAAACTAATAAATGCCGAGTTTGGTCAAGATATCTTGACAAACAAAATGTTTTTTCATACAACAACTTAATTTTCGACAGATCGTTTCTACTTCAGCTATTTGATATAGTGGTCCGATCTTAATAGGATTTTGCCTATATATGAGTATAGGAAAACTAATAAATGCCGATTTTGGTCAAGATATCTTGAAAAACAAAATGATTTTTCGTACAAAAAGTTAGTTTTTGACCGATCGTTCTTATGGCAGCTATATGATTTAGGTTTCCGATGTTAATAGGATTTTTCTTATATATGAGGGGTATGGTAAAACTAATAAATGCCGAGTTTGGTCAAGATATCTTGACAAACAAAATGTTTGTTCATACAACAACTTAATTTCCGACCGATCGTTCTTATGGCAGCTATATGATTTAGGGGTCCGATCTTAATAGGATTTTGCCTATATATGAGGAGTATAGGAAAACTAATAAATGCCGAGTTTGGTCAAGACATCTTGAAAAACAAAATGATTTTTCGTACAAAAGTTAGTTTTTGACCGGTCGTTCCTATGGCAGCTATATGATATAGCTATATGCCGAGTTTGGTAAAGATATCTTGACAACCAAAATGTTTGTTCATACAACAACTTAATTTCCGGCCGATCGTTCTTATGGCATCTATATGATTAAGGGGTCCGATCTTAATAGGATTTTGCCTATATATGGGGAGTATAGTAAAACTAATAAATGCCGAGTTTGGTCAAGATATCTTGATAAACAAAATGTTTTTTCATACAACAACTTAATTTTCAACCGATCGTTTCTACTTCAGCTATTTGATATAGTGGTCCGATCTTAATATGATTTTGCCTATATATGAGGAGTATAGGAAAACTAATAAATGCCGAGCTTGGTCAAGATATCTTGAAAAACAAAATGATTTTTCGTACAAAAAGTTAGTTTTTGACCGATCGTTCTTATGGCAGCTATATGATTTAGGGTCCGATGTTAATAGGATTTTTCTTATATATGAGGGGTATGGTAAAACTAATAAATGCCGAGTTTGGTCAAGATATCTTGACAAACAAAATGTTTGTTCATACAACAACTTAATTTCCGACCGATCGTTCTTATGGCAGCTATACGATTTAGGGGTCCGATGTTAATAGGATTTTGCCTATATATGAGGGGTATGGTAAAACTAATAAATGCCGAGTTTGGTCAAGATATCTTGACAACCAAAATGTTTGTTCATACAACAACTTAATTTCCGACCGATCGTTCATATGGCAGCTATATGATTTAGGGGTCCGATCTTAGTAGAACTTTGCCTATATATGAGGTGTATAGTAAAACTAATAATAGCCAAGTTTGGTCAAGATATCTTGAAAAAAAAAATGATTTTTCATACAACCTAGTGTTCCGATCATAACAAGATTTTGCCTATATATGAGGAGCATAGTAAAACTAATAAATGCCACGTTTGGTCAAGATATCTTGAAAAACAAAATGATTTTTCATACAACCTAATTTTCGACCGATCGTTCCTATGGCAGCTATATGATATAGTGGTCCGATCTTAATATGACTTTGCCTATATATGAGGAGTATAGTACAACTAATGAATACCGGGCTTGGTCAAGATATCTTGACAAACAAAATGTTTTTATACAACAACTTAATTTTCGACCGATCGTTCCTATGCAAGCTATATGATATAATTGTCAGATCCTAATAGGATTTTGCATATACATATGAGGAGTATAGTAAACTAATAAATGCCGAGTTTGGTCAAGATATCTTGAAAAACAAAATGATTTTTCGTACAAAAAGTTAGTTTTTGACCGATCATTCCTATGGCAGCTATATGATATAGCTATATGCCGAGTTTGGTCAAGATATCTTGACAAACAAAATGTTTTTTCAAACAACAACTTAATTTTCGACCGATCGTTCCTATGCAAGCTATATGATATAATTGTCAGATCCTAATAGGATTTTGCATATACATATGAGGAGTATAGTAAAACTAATAAATGCCGAGTTTGGTCAAGATATCTTGAAAAACAAAATGTTTTTTCGTACAAAAAGTTAGTTTTTGACTGACCGTTCCTATGGCACCTATATGATATAGTGGTTAGATCTAAATAGGATTTTGCATATATATATGATGAGCATTGTAAAAATAAATGCCGAGTTTGGTCAAGATATCTTGAAAAACAAAATGATTTTTCGTACAAAAACCTAATTTTCGACCGATCAGCTTTATGATATAGTGGTCCGATCTTAAAAGGATTTTGCATATATATATAAACCAATAAATGCCAAGTTTGGTCCAGATATCTTGAAAAACAAAATGTTTTTGCATACAACAACTTAATTTTCGACCGATAGTTCCTATGGCAGCTATATGATATAGCGGTCAGATCTTAATAGGATTTTGCATTTACATATGAGGAGCATTGTAAAACTAATAAATGCCGAGTTTGGTCAAGATATCTTGACAAACAAAATGTTTGTTCATACAACATCTTAATTTCCGACCGATCGTTCTTATGGCAGCTATATGATTTAGGGGTCCGATGTTAATAGGATTTTTCCTATATATGAGTGGTATGGTAAAACTAATAAATGCCGAATTTGGTCAAGATATCTTGACAAACAAAATCTTTTTTCATACAACAACTTAATTTTCGACCGATCGTTTCTATTTCAGCTATTTGATATAGTGGTCCGATCTTAATAGGATTTTGCCTATATATGAGGAGTATAGGAAAACTAATAAATGCCGAGTTTGGTCAAGATATCTTGAAAAACAAAATGATTTTTCGTACAAAAAGTTAGTTTTTCACCGATCGTTCCTATGGCAGCTATATGATATAGCTATATGCCGAGTTTGGTCAAGATATCTTGACAACCAAAATGTTTGTTCATACAACAACTTAATTTCCGACCGATCGTTCTTATGGCATCTATATGATTAAGGGTCCGATCTTAATAGGATTTTGCCTATATATGGGGAGTATAGTAAAACTAATAAATGCCGAGTTGGTCAAGATATCTTGACAAACAAAATGTTTTTTCATACAACAACTTAATTTTCGACCGATCGTTTCTACTTCAGCTATTTTATATAGTGGTCCGATCTTAATATGATTTTGCCTATATATGAGGAGTATAGGAAAACTAATAAATGCCGAGTTTGGTCAAGATATCTTGAAAAACAAAATGATTTTTCGTACAAAAAGTTAGTTTTTGACCGATCGTTCTTATGGCAGCTATATGATTTAGGGGTCCGATGTTAATAGGATTTTTCTTATATATGAGGGTATGGTAAAACTAATAAATGCCGAGTTTGGTCAAGATATCTTGACAAACAAAATGTTTGTTCATACAACAACTTAATTTCCGACCGATCGTTCTTATGGCAGCTATATGATTTAGGGGTCCGATGTTAATAGGATTTTGCCTATATTTGAGGGGTATGGTAAAACTAATAAATGCCGAGTTTGGTCAAGATATCTTGACAACCAAAATGTTTTGTTCATACAACAACTTAATTTTCGACCGATCGTTCTTATGGCAGCTATATGATTTTAGGGGTCCGATGTTAATAGGATTTTTCCTATATATGAGGGGTATGGTAAAACTAATAAATGCCGTGTTTTGGTCAAGATATCTTGACAAACAAAATGTTTTTTCATACAACAACTTAATTTTCGACAGATCGTTTCTATTCAGCTATTTGATATAGTGGTCCGATCTTAATAGGATTTTGCCTATATATGAGGAGTATAGGAAACTAATAAATGCCGAGTTTGTCAAGATATCTTGAAAAACAAAATGATTTTTCGTACATTAAGTTAGTTTTTGACCGATCGTTCTTATGGCAGCTATATGATATAGCTATAATGCCGAGTTTGGTCAAGATATCTTGACAACCAAAATGTTTGTTCATACACAACTTAATTTCCGACCGATCGTTCTTATGGCAGCTATATGATTAAGGGGTCCGATCTTAATAGGATTTTGCCTATATATGGGAGTATAGTAAAACTAATAAATGCCGAGTTTGGTCAAGATATCTTGACAAACAAATGTTTTTTCATACAACAACTTAATTTTCGACCGATCGTTTCTACTTCAGCTATTTGATATAGTGGTCCGATCTTAATAGGATTTTGCCTATATATGAGGAGTATAGGAAAACTAATAAATGCCGAGTTTGGACAAGATATCTTTAAAAAGAAAATGATTTTTCGTACAAAAAGTTAGTTTTTTACCGATCGTTCTTATGGCAGCTATATGATTTAGGGGTCCGATGTTAATAGGATTTTTCTTATATATGAGGGTATGGTAAACTAATAAAATGCCGAGTTTGGTCAAGATATCTTGACAAACAAAATGTTTGTTCATACAACAACTTAATTTCCGACCGATCGTTCTTATGGCAGCTATATGATTTAGGGGTCCGATGTTAATAGGATTTTGCCTATATATGAGGGGTATGGTAAAACTAATAAATGCCGAGTTTGGTCAAGATATCTTGACAACCAAAATGTTTGTTCATACAACTACTTAATTTCCGACCGATCGTTCTTATGGCAGCTATTTGATTTAGGGGTCCGATGTTAATAGGATTTTGCCTATATATGAGAGGTATGGTAAAACTAATAAATGCCGAGTTTGGTCAAGATATCTTGACAAACAAAATGTTTTTTGCATACAACAACTTAATTTTCGCCGGATAGTTCCTATGGCAGCTATATTATATAGTGGTCAGATCTTAATAGGATTTTGCATTTACATATGAGGAGCATAGTAAACTAATAAACGCCGAGTTTGGTCAAGATATCTTGACAAAAAAAATGTTTTTTCATACAACAACTTAATTTTCGACCGATCGTTTCTGTTGTAGTAGGGCGTCCGCAGGGCTTCCAAGTGAACTTTTACAAAATGAATTGTCGTTGGGGGAGCGTTTCTGCTCTGCACAAATTTAACTCAGGTTTGAAAGAAAAACACGTTTTGTTCGCTTGAAGGTTATTTTCATCTATTCTATTTTTTCAGAGTACATTACAAGAGTACCTACAAGTGTATTAGTATAGTGTGGTGAAATTTCAGTACATGTTTCATGTACTGGTTCCGGAGTTACATAGCGGTTGGATGGCGACTGTCGGATACACTTCTTGTGTGAACATGCCGCCCGCCTTGCAGTATTGCAAAAAGAAAAAGGGAGAGGGACGTGGGTCTGTTCCTACTATTGAGCACAGGAGCCGGACAATATCCACCCAAAGACCGTGTTTTGGGCCAGTGGTGCGCCGCCAAGACTCGGCAGGACGCCTTGGAGAATTAAATCCGGATATATATCCGAGCCCAAAACCAGATTGGAGATTTCCGGCTGGAACCAGCGATCGTCTGCCAATCGAATGTTGGTGAAGGGCTCGTTCAGTTCCTCGCTGACGGGCTTCGTTGGAGTTTGATACCGGAGATTTGGCATCACTTGCAGGATGACCTCTCGCTGGAAGCTAGAGGTCCTAGAGCTTATTGAAGCCGAGCAAGCGTTGTCTTTACCGACGCGGGTGACGAATAGCCCGGAGGCCTTTGCCAAGGATGCGTCGATAAGACTTACCGGACAGCACGGGTCTAAAAGTGCCCGAGTGTCGCGGGTCGCCTTGCCGTTTCCGAGTCGGATGAGTGCTCTCGGGAACACGGTTGTCCTTTTGTGTTCCATTAATGATGATAAGGAGATGGAACCAGCGGATGAAGGCGGCGCGGAGCGTCGCGCTTGGGCCTTGGTGCTGCGCCTTGTCTGGGATCGCTCTGGAGATGGCATGCGACGCGCTTCTTGCAAATGAAGCAAGGTGTGATGGTCGCCCTGGCACTTGCGGCACTTGTCCTTGCGGCGACATGACTCCCCGGAATGTTGGTGAGCCAGGCAGTTTGGGCAGTATTTATTGACTAGAACTGCTCGGAGTCTCTTCTCTGGAGACAGCCGCATGAACCGCTGGCACTTGTGCAGCGCGTGGACTCCTCGGCATACTCGGCATCGGAACGATTCCGTTGCCGGTCGGCTCTTGGATCGGCCTTGTTGTTGGCGTGGAGACATCGTGCTGTTACGTGAAGAATGTGAAAAAAAACATAGTAGACATTACTGATGCGGCTTTATACGGATGGTCCGCAGACCTATGGATCTAGGATTCTAGTCTTTACTGGAAATTTTACTGGATGGAAAATGGAGACTAGATTCTATCGGGAGCAGGATCAGCTTAGAGATAGGTCTCTTGGAGACACCTCGGGCTGTTAAGACGTCGACCACTCGGACTCTTTGGTCGTCGCCAGGATAGGTCGTTTGGATTCGACCTAGACGCCAGTCATTAACTGGAAGATTATCTTCTTTAATAATGACTAGATCGTCCCGTTGTAAGTTTCGCGTTGGAGTTTGCCATTTGTTTCTTTTGTGTAACTCTAAAAGATACTCATGTTTCCAACGGAGACAGAACTGTTGTTGCAAAGCCTTCAAGCGCTGCCAGCGGTTAATGATGGACGCGGCGTTTTCCTTGATCTCTGGCTCTGTGGCGGAAAGTAGAGGACCCCCGACTAGAAAATGACCGGGAGTCAGAGCTAGGAGATCAGTAGGATCTTCCGACATTGGAGATATCGGTCTTGAATTCAGGCATGCTTCAACTTTGGATAGGAGCGTGGAAAGCTCTTCGAAGGTGTATTTGGAGGTCGATGTAGATTTATAAAATAGATTTTTGAAACTCTTTACACCTGCCTCCCACAGCCACCCATATGCGGTGCACTAGGAGGGTTGAAGTGCCAGGACAGTTTCTGGAGACTGTAAGTGGCCTGGAGTTGAGTCTTAAGCGCTTCTACAAAATCGCGCGAGAGGACTTTGGCCGCTCCGACGAAGGTTTTGCCGTTGTCGGAATGCACTTGACTTGGGCACCCTCGTCGTGCCACAAATCTCGCAAATGCCGCTAGGAATTTTTCTGTGGTCAGGTCAGATGTAGCTTCTAGGTGGATGGCTTTGGTGCTGACGCACACAAAGACGCACACGTAGCCTTTCGTAATAAGACAGGCTCGACCTGTGTAATTTTTTACATCGAAGGGGCCTGCAAAATCGACTCCTGTGTGAGTGAACGGTCGAGAGAATGTGACTCTCTCCACAGGCAAGTCGCCAATGAGCTGCGTTTGCAATTTCTTTTTTCGGATGACGCAGATTTTGCAGGAATGAATTGTGGATTTGACCAACACCTTCAGCTTTGGAATCCAGTACTGTGATCGTATTAAACGCATCATGAGCTGGTTGCCTCCATGCAAGGATATAAGATGGGTGAAAGCGGTCAAGAGACGCGAATATGCACATGTGTATGGCAGTATGATTGGATGCCGCTCATCGTAGCCGAGTGCTTCGGCCGCTCTTACACGACCACATGCTCGAATAATTCCCTTACCATCTAAAAAGGGGTTCAAATTAAGGATTTTGCTGGAAGTGAGCTGTTTTTTCGTGCTCAAGCAAGTGTACTCTGACGAGTATGCTTGTCTCTGGGTCAGGAGAATGAGTTTTTCTTGTGCATAAGAAATCTCGTTGCTGTCAATTTCAATAGTTGACGGGAGCGACAATCGTTTGCAACGCTTGAAGAAGCGATAGATGTAGGCTAACACTCGCAGGGCTCGATCGAACTTGGAGAAGCGCTCGAGGAAAGAAAATGAGGGAGCCGTGTTTACGAGGTTTACCTTAATCGTACGTTGCTCTATTGTCGTATCTGGGAGGGGATCTGAAGGAATGGGCCATTGGTTCTGAGGTAGGCGTAACCATTCTGGCCCGTGCCACCACAGCTCATTGTTGACTAACGCTTGTGGTGGGGCACCTCTGCTCGCTAGGTCCGCTGGATTGTACTCGGATCGTACATGGGACCATTTATTGGAGTCGGTGGCCTGAGTAATTTTTGCGACTCTGTTTGCTACAAAGGTAGTCCAGGCGCATGGTGGCTTATGAAGCCAAGCTAGCACAATTGTGGAATCTGTCCAATGGAACCAGTCGCCGCCAGCGGAAGGTAGCTGGGGACTGAGTGCAGCGGATAACTCGGACAGAAGTGCTGCTCCGCACAGCTCTAGTCGTGGCAAGGATATCGTCTTGACCGGAGCGACCCTCGTTTTCGCTGTTAGGAGATGTACTGTTATGCGATCTTGTATCTCAGTGCGCACGTAAATGGCGGCCCCATATGCACGCTGCGAAGCGTCACAAAACCCATGGTATTGGATAGTCCCCTGTGGGCGGAATTCGACCCATCTAGGGATGCGAATCGCACTGAGGCCCGGAAACTCTTGCAGAAATAAATTCCACTTAATGAGAAGACTCTCAGGTAGCGGATCGTCCCAGCCCAGTTCTTGGAGCCAGATCTCCTGCATGAATATTTTTCCTGGATAATGACTGGACCCAGCCAACCTGCTGGGTCGAACAGTTTGGCAATCGGTGAAAGGACTTCACGTTTGGAGACGGACTGTTTGGCTGTTAGCTCGGATGGAGCGAAAAAGAACTTATCGGTGTCAGCTTTCCATCTGATCCCGAGAGTCTTTGCCGAACAGGCTTCCTCGATCTCTAAAAAGTCGGCGTGAAGCAAGTGGTCCTTGGGAATCGCTCTTAGCAAGTCCTTTTCATTGGATGTCCATTTTCGCAAGGGGAACCCGGCAGATTCAAGGGCCTTGCGGAGTTCTGCAATTGCTTGATCTGCTGTTGATTTGGAATGGGCTCCCGCTAGTACATCGTCGACATACATATTGTTTGCGATAATATGACTTGCTAAGGGATAGAGCGAACGAACGTCATCAGATAGCTGATGTAGTACCCGGATTGCCAAAAAGGGGGCACAGTTAACTCCAAACGTGACTGTGCTGAGTTCGAAGTCACGAAGCTCGTTGTCCTTTGTTCGGAACAGAATTCTCTGATAGGGCGTGTGGTTGGGATGCACAAGTATTTGCCGATACATTTTTGTGATATCGGCATTGAACACATATCGGAAGAAGCGCCATCTTAGAATTTGAATGGTTAAGTCGGATTGCAGAACGGGCCCTGCATGTAGCACATCGTTCAGACTTTTACCATTCGATGACGGGTGGGAGGCGTTAATACTACGCGGAGCTTGGTCGTGGTGCTGTCAGGCTTGTGAACAGCATGGTGTGGTAGATAAAAGTTATCTGAACCATTGCTTGGAGGGACTTGTCGCATGTGACCTAAGTACAGATATTCCTGGATCACCGCATCGTACTGCTCCTTAAGGGGGGCATTTTTTGCCAGACGATTCTCATTTCGTAGAATTGAGCTAGTGCGATGGACCTTGAATGGCCTAACTGGATGTGATCGGAATTCTTGAATGGCAGTGTGACCAAGTATCTGCCGTTTTTATCCCTTTTAGTGTTTTTTTGAAAATTGCGCTCACAAAAAAGGTCGGATTCCTTTTCCAGCTTAACTGGAAAATCCTCCACCTCCCAAAATTTTGTGAGCAGTTTATCCAAGCTCGCATTTGGATTCAGCGAGACTTGAGTCGAAAAGGATGCGACAAATTTGGCACTGGTCTTAGAAACGGGGCCTGTAAGGATCCAGCCGAAAATCGTTTCTTGACCAAGGAGAGTGCCACATATGTTGGGATAGGAGCCACCTAACAATATGGATGGGAGGATATCGGCGCCGAGAAGCACGTCTATCTGTGAGCTCCTATAGAAAGAGGGATCGGCCAAGTGTAATTTTGGAAGTTCTTCCAAAGCAGTTTGGGGGATGGTGTAGGAGGGCAAATTGCCTGCCAGCTTTGGAAGAACATAAGCCGAGGTTTCAATATGAACCCTGGGCTTTATAGGAGAGCCAATATTAAAATGGCAAAGTTTTTGAGGTTGAGCCGAAATGGCTTGATTCAAACCGGAGACCTGTGCGTCGACGGGTTGATAAGGAAGTTTAACCCTTTTGAATAATCGCTCTGAAATAAAGGTCGCTTCAGACCCAGAGTCGATTAATGCCCGGGCTGTATACTTTGTGCCCAAATGACACACTTGGATGACAGCCGTGCCGAGGAGAACACCATGTGAGTTTGCGGAAAAATAGTTTTGAACGGTAGCTTGGGTTGAAGTAGAAGTGGACTGTATTGGTGAAGGAGGGTTCAAAACTATTGGTGTTGTGGAAGCTGAGGGCACCTGGGGTCTGTCACGGTGGAGTAGCGTGTTGTGACGTCCCTTGCACGTGAAACAACTATGTGCGCTGGTGCAGTCTTTCAACTGGTGCTGTCTGGCGAAGCAGTTTAAGCACAGCTTTTGTTGCTTAATGACGGAAACTCTCTCGGGTACGGACATTTGTAGAAAACGCGGGCATAGACGCACGGGATGGTTTTCTTCTGACACAATTTGCAGTGCTGTGGCTTTGCAGTCACTGTTGCTTCGAAGGTTCTCAGGTGGTTGGACTCTTTTCTTGTGGGTTTGGACTGGAGTGGCGTATGTGCGGTAGGTCGTACATCCTCTATCGCCTCCAAGGTGCGATATCGGTCGATCAGAAATAAATTCATCTCGGACCATTGAGGGATCTCTGCCTTATCGTGGAGCGATTGTTCCCATAACGACAGCGTGAGCTTAGGCAATTTAGAGGAGCACAAGAAAATTAGCAGACAATCCCAATTTTCGGTGCTCACCCTGGACAAGTCGAGAGCCGTTAAACATCCCTGGATTGTGCCCTGAAGCTCTTTAAGGGCGGCTCCAGACTCTTGTGTTGCTGAGGGGAGATTGAAAAGAATTTTCAATTGACTATTGACTAATAGTCGCTGACTGAAAGCCGTCATTCGTGAGCGGGGATTTGGAGACAATTGCTCAGCTTCGCCGCTGGTTTTGGAATTAAGATGGAACAATTTTTCCACCGGCGTCAGTCTTGGATTGTTAATATAAACAGCTGTAAACAAGTCTCGGAAAGTAGGCCAGCGTAGGTAATCCCCACTGAAAACTTCAGTGTCGCATGGCGAGAGACTGCAACCCCTGGACATGGAGAAGTTGGAGGGGGTTGCTCAGCTTGTCTATTTAACGCCGTGGCTCTTTCTATTTTTTTCGCTTAGTTGAGCCGCACATCGCTCGTAAACGGAGTACGAGTAATCATATTTAGCTTGCATAGCCACCAGGTCACTGCTGCTGCAAGCGCCTTGGTTGAGAGCTTTGGAACATAACTCGTACTCGCGTTCTACCTTTTCCCATAAAGTCTTAATCTGATCTCGTCGGACTTGGAGAGTGAACAGTGACACGTCACTGTCCGCTGCGTCATTGATCTTCACTTCAAACTGGCCTAGTCGGTCAGTTATAGAAACGAAGTCGTTCAGTGCCATTTCGCTTGACTTCTGCATATTTTGCGTAGTCGAACGGGTAATTTTTGTGGTAATATCTCTTGTTGGAATCGGACTCACAGTCTTGCGGACGGTTGTGCTGGTACTCTCGACCTTGAGTTTCCCGAAAACTGCTCTAGGTGAGGTTAAAGGTCGCTTTGACTCCTTGACGGACGGTGCTGTGAGTCGTTTTTGCTGTTTTGATCACCACCGATTGGCATACTAGGCTCTTCACAGAGCCAAAAATTGTACTAACCAGGTGAAATGTGATCAAATACAAATAATTTGAATCAGCAGAGAGAAAACGGAATAAGAAATGGCACAGGAACGATGGAATCGAGATATCAGAATAAAATGGAATGACCGAAATGGTGTGCACTATTGAGTCCAACGAAATCGGAAAATTTTGTTAAATTAATTATTTTACTAATAATTTACCAAATTGATTCTTATTTAGTTTCCTTTAATTGAGAAAAAATCTAATTATTTCTTTATTGAAACACCAGAGAAAAGGATTTATTCTCTTTTGACAAAGCGGCCGTGTAGGGGAAACGGATCGCGCAAAAAAATGATGCTTATCGCTTATTGCTTATTGATGGTTGAGCTCAAGAAGAAGCACGTTTATTCTAAACGCAGCTCAATGAAAAGGTTTTTTGTCATAGAATTATTTATATAAATTGTTATTTTAATAAAAAATCGCACGGATATTCGATTTAATACGCAACTTGGAAACGTCTTAACTTATAATTATGTTTTATAAATTTTTTATAAGAATAATAAAAAGTAATGTATATGTTTGTATTTTATTAAGTAAACGCAGCTCAATGGCAAGGTGGAAACATACAAAATATAAAAGTTTCACAGAATCAGTTTATCGAAAACCGATCTTGACACTACAACCCTGTTGTTTGTTTACGTTTTACACTTGCCAATTAATTGGTAAAAATAAATATATAAATTAATATTGAAGCTGCCGTGGAGGAAAAATAACAAACGATACACATATAATAGGATGTGTGTGTGTGTATACATGCAGGTGAATTTGCACAGTGTGGTTTTAGTTAATTAAATACCAATTAGAATTGTGTATTTTTATATATGTATTTAGTGTGTGATTCTTTGGTGAAGGTTGGAATGGAGAAGCGCATACACTTGTTGTTCAACGGAGCGAAAGCCTATGTGTGCAGATATGTCTGGATGTACTTGCGTACATATGGCGATCGGTTAAATTTTTGGGTATGCACTTGTACATATATGTATATATATATGTACAGACACCAATATGGCGACCTTATCGGAGTCATTTCTGTTTTATTTCTTTCAATATTTATCACTTTTTAGACGCCTTAATGGCCACGAACAATATTTTATCTGCGGGTTTTTTTGTTGAATTTTTTAAATACAATTGCCCCTCGCTTTAACCACGGACAATGTGAAGCGAAAAAATATGTTCAGACACACAAAAGAATTAATTAACTGGAGTTGCTGGAAATTTGGCAATGGACAAGTTGAGGTAGGTGCACTGCTACTTATCTTGTTTGAATTTATAGCTGTTCCTGGAACCTTTTCTTGCAGATCCACCAATGTTTGCTGGGGCGAACTGGATATACCAAATGTTGTAGAAGTATCCGGCTCGAAGGACCAAATGTTGTAGTAGCGCGTCCGCAGGGCTTCCAGGTGAACTTTTACAAAATGAATTGTCGTTGGGGGAGCGTTTCTGCTCTGCACAAATTTAACTCAGGTTTGAAAGAAAAACACGTTTTGTTCGCTTGAAGGTTATTTTCATCTATTCTATTTTTTCAGAGTACATTACAAGAGTACCTACAAGTGTATTAGTATAAGTGTGGTGAAATTTCAGTACATGTTCCATGTACTGGTTCCGGAGTTACATGGCGGTTGGATGGCGACTGTCGGATACACTTCTTGTGTGAACAGTTTCTATTTCAGCTATTTGATAAAGTGGTCCGATCTTAATAGGAGTTGGCCTATATATGAGGAGTATAGGAAAACTAATAAATGCCGAGTTTGGTCAAGATATCTTGAAAAACAAAATGTTTTTGCATACAACAACTTAATTTTCGACCGATAGTTCCTATGGCAGCTATATGATATAGTGGTCAGATCTTAATAGGATTTTGCATTTACATATGAGGAGCATTGCAAAACTAATAAATGCCTTGTTTGGTCAAGATATCTTGACAAACAAAATGTTTGTTCATACAACAATTTAATTTCCGACCGATCGTTCTTATGGCAGCTATATGATTTAGTGGTCCGATCTTAATAGGATAATGCCTATATATGAGGGGTATAGTAAAACTAATAAATGCCAAGATTGGTCAAGATATCTTGACAAACAAAATGTTTTTTCATACAACAACTTAATTTTCGACCAATCGTTCCTATTTCAGCTATTTGATATAGTGGTCCGATCTTAATAGGATTTTGCCTATATATGAGGGGTATAGTTAAACTAATTAATGCCGATTTTGGTCAAAATATCTTGAAAAACAAAATGTTTTTTCATACAACGATCTAATTTTCGACCGATAGTTCCTATGGCAGCTATATGATATAGTGGTCCGATCTTAATAGGATTTTGCATATATATGAGCAGCATTGTTAAACTAATAAATGCCGAGTTTGCTCAAGATATCTTTAAAAACAAAATGTTTTTTCATACTTAAACTTAATTTTCGACCGATAGTTCCTATGGCAGCTATATGATATAGTGGTCAGATCTTAATAGGATTTTGCCTATATATGAGAAGTTTAGTAAAACTAATAAATGCCGAGTTTGGTCAAGATATCTTGACAAACAAAATGATTGTTCATACAACAACTTAATTTCCGACCGATCGTTCTTATGGCAGCTATATGATTTAGGGGTCCGATGTTATTTGGATTTTGCCTATATTGAGGGTATAGTAAAACTAATAAATGTCGAGTTTGGTCAAGATATTTTGAAAACCAAATTATTTTTCGTACAAAAACCTAATTTTCGAGCGATCAGCTTGATGATATAGTGGTCCGATATTAATAGGATTTTGCATATATATATATAAGCCAATAAAGTTTGGTCAAGATATCTTGAAAAACAAAATGTTTTTTCATACAACAACTTAATTTTCGACCTATGGCAGCTATATGATATAGTGGTCAGATCTTAATAGGATTTTGCATTTCTATATGAGAAGCATAGTAAAACTAATAAATGCCGAGTTTGGTCAAGATATATTGAAAAACCAAATGGTTTTTCGTACAAAAACCAAATTTTCGAACGATCGTTCCTATGGCAGCTATATGATATAGTGGTGCAACCTTAATATTATTTTCACTATATATGAGGAGTTTAATAATACTAATAAATGTCGAGTTTGGTCAAGATATCTTGACAAAAAAAATGTTTTTTCATACAACAACTTAATTTTCGACCGATCGTTCCTATTTCAGCTATTTGATATGGTGGTCCGATCTTAATAGGATTTTGCCTATATATATGGATATATAATAAATGCCGCGGTTTGTCAAGATATTTTGAAAAATAAAATACTTTTTCATACAACTTAATTTTCGACCGATCGTTCCTATGGCATCTATATGATACGGTGGTCCGATCTTAATAGGATTTTGCATATATATGAGGAGCATAGTAAAACTAATAATAGCCAAGTTTGGTCAAGATATCTTGAAAAACAAAATGATTTTTCACACAACCTAATTTTCGACCGATCGTTCCTATGGCAGGTATATGATATAGTGGTCCGATCTTAATAGGATTTTGGGTATATATGAGGAGCACAGTAAAAGTAATAAATGCCGAGCTTGGTCAAGATATCTTGATAAACAAAATGTTTGTTCATACAACAATTTAATTTTCGACAGATCGTTCCTATGGCAGCTATATGATATAGTGGTCCGATCATAACAAGATTTTGCCTAAATATGAGGAGCATAGTAAAACTAATAAATGCCAGGTTTGGTCAAGATATCATGAAAAACAAAAAATTTTTTATTCAACCTTATTTTCGACTGATCGTTCCTATGGCAGCTTATGATATAGTGGTCCGATCTTAATATGACTTTGCCTATATATGAGGAGTATAGTACAACTAATAAATACCGGGTTTGGTCAAGATATCTTGGCAAACAAAATGTTTTTTCATACAACAACTTAATATTCGACCGATCGTTCCTATGGCAGCTGTATGATATAATTGTCGGATCCTAATAGGATTTTGCATACACAAATGAGGAGTATAGTAAAACTAATAAATGCCGAGTTTGGTCAAGATATCTTAAAAAACAAAATTATTTTCGTACAAAAAGTTAGTTTTTGACCGATCATTCCTATGGCAGCTATATGATATAGCCATATGCCGAGTTTGGTCAAGATATCTTGACAAACAAAATGTTTTTCATACAACAACTTAATTTTCGACCGATCGTTCCAATGGCAGCTATATGATATAATTGTCAGATCCTAATAGGATTTTGCATACACAAATGAGGAGTATAGTAAACTAATAAATGCCGAGTTTGGTCAAGATATCTTAAAAAACAAAATTATTTTTCGTACAAAAAGTTAGTTTTTGACCGATCGTTCTTATGGCACCTATATGATATAGTGGTCAGATCTTAATAGGATTTTGCATTTATATATGAAGAGCATTGTAAAACTAATAAATGCCGAGTTTGGTCAAGATATCTTGACAAACAAAATGTTTGTTCATACAACAACTTAATTTCCGACCGATCGTTCTGATGGCAGCTATATGATATAGTGGTCAGATCTTAATAGGAATTTGCATTTATATATGGGGAGCATTGTAAAACTAATATATGCCGAGTTTGGTCAAGATATCTTGACAAACAAAATGTTTTTTGATACAACAACTTAATTATCGACTGATAGTTCCTATGGCAGCTATTTGATATAGTGGTCAGATCTTAATAGGATTTTGCATTTATATATGAGGAGCATTGTAAAACTAATAAATGCCGAGTTTGGTCAAGATATCTTGACAAACAAAATGTTTGTTCATACAACAACTTAATTTCCGACCGATCGTTCTTATGGCAGCTATATGATTTAGTGGTCCGATGTTAATAGGATTTTTCCTATATATGAGGGGTATAGTAAAACTAATAATTGCCGAATTTGGTCAAGATATCTTGACAAACAAAATGTTTTTTCATACAACAACTTAATTTTCAACCGATCGTTCTTATTTCAGCTATTTGATATAGTGGTCCGATCTTAATAGGATTTTGCCTATATATGAGGAGTATAGGAAAACTAATAAATGCCGAGTTTGGTCAAGATATCTTGAAAAGAAAATGATTTTTTCGACAAAAAGTTAGTTTTTGACCGATAGTTCCTATGGCAGCTATATGATATAGCTATATGCCGAGTTTGGTCAAGATATCTTGACAAAAAAAATGTTTTTTCATACAACAACTTGGTTTCGACCGATCGTTCCAGCTATATGATAAGTTGTCAGATCCTAATAGGATTTTGCATATATATATGAGGAGTATAGTAAAACTAATAAATGCCGAGTTTGGTCAAGATATCTTGAAAAACAAAATGATTTTTCGTATAAAATTTAGTTTTTGACCGATCGTTCCTATGGCAGCTATATGATATAGCTATATGCCGAGTTTGGTCAAGATATCTTGACAAACAAAATGTTTGTTCATACAACAACTTAATTTCCGACCGATCGTTCTTATGGTAGCTATATGATTTAGGGGTCCGATGTTAATAGGATTTTTCCTATATATGAGGGGTATAGTAAAACTAATAAATGCCGAGTTTGGTGAAGATATCTTGACAAACAAAATGTTTTTTCATACAACAACTTAATTTTCGACCGATCGTTCTTATTTCAGCTATTTGATATAGTGGTCCGATCTTAATAGGATTTTGCCTATATATGAGGAGTATAGGAAAACTAATAAATGCCGAGTTTGGTCAAGATATTTTGAAAAACAAATGATTTTTCGTACAAAAAGTTAGTTTTTGACCGATAGTTCCTATGGCAGCTATATGATATAGTGGTCAGATCTTAATAGGATTTTGCATTTATATATGAGGAGCATTGTAAAACTAATAAATGCCGAGTTTGGTCAAGATATCTTGACAAACAAAATGTTTGTTCATACAACAACTTAATTTCCGATCGATCGTTCTTATGGCAGCTATATGATATAGTGGTCAGATCTTAATAGGAATTTGCATTTATATATGGGGAGCATTGTAAAACTAATATATGCCGAGTTTGGTCAAGATATCTTGACAAACAAAATGTTTTTTGATACAACAACTTAATTATCGACTGATAGTTGCTATGGCAGCTATATGATATAGTGGTCAGATCTTAATAGGATTTTGCATTTATATATGAGGAGCATTGTAAAACTATTAATTGCCGAGTTTGGTCAAGATATCTTGACAAACAAAATGTTTGTTCATACAACAACTTAATTTCCGACCGATCGTTCTTATGGCAGCTATATGATTTAGTGGTCCGATGTTAATAGGATTTTTCCTATATATGAGGGGTATAGTAAAACTAATAATTGCCGAATTTGGTCAAGATATCTTGACAAACAAAATGTTTTTTCATACAACAACTTAATTTTCGACCGATCGTTCTTATTTCAGCTATTTGATATAGTGGTCCGATCTTAATAGGATTTTGCCTATATATGAGGAGTATAGGAAAACTAATAAATGCCGAGTTTGGTCAAGATATCTTGAAAAACAAAATGATTTTTCGTACAAAAAGTTAGTTTTTGACCGATCATTCCTATGGCAGCTATATGATTTAGTGGTCCGATGTTAATAGGATTTTCCTATATATGAGGGGTATAGTAAAACTAATAATTGCCGAATTTGGTCAAGATATCTTGACAAAAAAAATGTTTTTTCATACAACAACTTGGTTTCGACCGATCGTTCCAGCTATATGATATAGTTGTCAGATCCTAATAGGATTTTGCATATTTATATGAGGAGTATAGTAAAACTAATAAATGCCGAGTTTGGTCAAGATATCTTGACAAACAAAATGTTTGTTCATACAACAACTTAATTTCCGACCGATCGTTCTTATGGCAGCTATATGATTCAGTGGTCCGATGTTAATAGGATTTTTCCTATATATGAGGGTATAGTAAAACTAATA
The DNA here is from genome assembly GCA_030788265.1 of Drosophila americana. Classification (NCBI taxonomy): domain Eukaryota; kingdom Metazoa; phylum Arthropoda; class Insecta; order Diptera; family Drosophilidae; genus Drosophila; species Drosophila americana. The sequence goes on along the minus strand of JAURSC010000047.1, from coordinate 115,165 downwards.
ATTGCCGAATTTGGTCAAGATATCTTGACAAACAAAATGTTTTTTCATACAACAACTTAATTTTCGACCGATCGTTCTTATTTCAGCTATTTGATATAGTGGTCCGATCTTAATAGGATTTTGCCTATATATGAGGAGCATAGTAAAACTAATAAATGCCAGGTTTGGTCAAGATATCATGAAAAACAAAAAAATTTTTTATTCAACCTTATTTTCGACTGATCGTTCCTATGGCAGCTTATGATATAGTGGTCCGATCTTAATATGACTTTGCCGATATATGAGGAGTATAGTACAACTAATAAATACCGGGTTTTGGTCAAGATATCTTGGCAAACAAAATGTTTTTTCATACAACCTCTTAATTTTCGACCGATCGTTCCTATGGCAGCTGTATGATATAATTGTCGGATCCTAATAGGATTTTGCATATACATATGAGGAGTATAGTAAAACTAATAAATGCCAAGTTTGCTTAAGATATCTTGAGAAACAAAATGATTTTTCGTACAAAAAGTTAGTTTTTGACCGATCATTCCTATGGCAGCTATATGATATAGCCATATGCCGAGTTTGGTCAAGATATCTTGACAAACAAAATGTTTTTCATACAACAACTTAATTTTCAACCGATCGTTCTTATTTCAGCTATTTGATATAGTGGTCCGATCTTAATAGGATTTTGCCTATATATGAGGAGTATAGGAAAACTAATAAATGCCGAGTTTGGTCAAGATATCTTGAAAAGAAAATGATTTTTCGACAAAAAGTTAGTTTTTGACCGATAGTTCCTATGGCAGCTATATGATATAGCTATATGCCGAGTTTGGTCAAGATATCTTGACATAAAAAATGTTTTTTCATACAACAACTTGGTTTCGACCGATCGTTCCAGCTATATGATATAGTTGTCAGATCCTAATAGGATTTTGCATATTTATATGAGGAGTATAGTAAAACTAATAAATGCCGAGTTTGGTCAAGATATCTTGAAAAACAAAATGATTTTTCGTACAAAAAGTTAGTTTTTGACCGATAGTTGCTATGGCAGCTATATGATATAGTGGTCAGATCTTAATAGGATTTTGCATTTATATATGAGGAGCATTGTAAAACTAATAAATGCCGAGTTTGGTCAAGATATCTTGACAAACAAAATGTTTGTTCATACAACAACTTAATTTCCGACCGATCGTTCTTATGGCAGCTATATGATATAGTGGTCAGATCTTAATAGGAATTTGCATTTATATATGGGGAGCATTGTAAAACTAATATATGCCGAGTTTGGTCAAGATATCTTGACAAACAAAATGTTTTTTGATACAACAACTTAATTATCGACTGATAGTTCCTATGGCAGCTATATGATATAGTGGTCAGATCTCAATAGGATTTTGCATTTATATATGAGGAGCATTGTAAAACTAATAAATGCCGAGTTTGGTCAAGATATCTTGACAAACAAAATGTTTGTTCATACAACAACTTAATTTCCGACCGATCGTTCTTATGGCAGCTATATGATTTAGTGGTCCGATGTTAATAGGATTTTTCCTATATATGAGGGTTATAGTAAAACTAATAATTGCCGAATTTGGTCAAGATATCTTGACAAACAAAATGTTTTTTCATACAACAATTTAATAGTCAACCGATCGTTCTTATTTCAGCTATTTGATATAGTGGTCCGATCTTAATAGGATTTTGCCTATATATGAGGAGTATAGGAAAACTAATAAATGCCGAGTTTGGTCAAGATATCTTGAAAAAGAAAATGATTTTTCGACAAAAAGTTAGTTTTTGACCGATCGTTCCTATGGCAGCTATATGATATAGCTATATGCCGAGTTTGGTCAAGATATCTTGACAAACAAAATGTTTGTTCATACAACAACTTAATTTCCGACCGATCGTTCTTATGGTAGCTATATGATTTAGGGGTCCAATGTTAATAGGATTTTTCCTATATATGAGGGTTATAGTAAAACTAATAAATGCCGAGTTTGGTGAAGATATCTTGACAAACAAAATTTTTTTCATACAACAACTTAATTTTCGACCGATCGTTCTTATTTCAGCTATTTGATATAGTGGTCCGATCTTAATAGGATTTTGCCTATATATGAGGAGTATAGGAAAAATAATAAATGCCGAGTTTGGTCAAGATATTTTGAAAAACAAAATGATTTTTCGTACAAAAAGTTAGTTTTTGACCGATAGTTCCTATGGCAGCTATATGATATAGTGATCAGATCTTAATAGGATTTTGCATTTATATATGAGGAGCATTGTAAAACTAATAAATGCCGAGTTTGGTCAAGATATCTTGACAAACAAAATGTTTGTTCATACAACAACTTAATTTCCGACCGATCGTTCTTATGGCAGCTATATGATATAGTGGTCAGATCTTAATAGGAATTTGCATTTATATATGGGGAGCATTGTAAAACTAATATATGCCGAGTTTGGTCAAGATATCTTGACAAACAAAATGTTATTTGATACAACAACTTAATTATCGACTGATAGTTCCTATGGCAGCTATATGATATAGTGGTCAGATCTTAATAGGATTTTGCATTTATATATGAGGAGCATTGTATAACTAATAAATGTCGAGTTTGGTCAAGATATCTTGACAAACAAAATGTTTGTTCATACAACAACTTAATTTCCGACCGATCGTTCTTATGGCAGCTATATGATTTAGTGGTCCGATGTTAATAGGATTTTTCCTATATATGAGGGGTATAGTAAAACTAATAATTGCCGAAATTGGTCAAGATATCTTGACAAACAAAATGTTTTTTCATACAACAACTTAATTTTCGACCGATCGTTCTTATTACAGCTATTTGATATAGTGGTCCTATCTTAATAGGATTTTGCCTATATATGAGGAGTATAGTAAAACTAATAAATTTCGAGTTTGGTCAAGATATCTTGAAAAACAAAATGATTTTTCGTACAAAAAGTTAGTTTTTGACCAATCGTTCCTATGGCAGCTATATGATATAGCTATATGCCGAGTTTGGTCAAGATATCTTGACAAACAAAATGTTTGTTCATACAACAACTTAATTTCCGACCGATCGTTCTTATGGCAGCTATATGATTTAGTGGTCCGATCTTAATAGGATTTTGCCTATATATGAGGGGTATAGTAAAACTAATAAACGCCGAGATTGGTCAAGATATCTTGACAAACAAAACGTTTTTTCATACAACAACTTAATTTGCGACCGAGCGTTCCTATGGCAGCTATATGATATAATTGTCAGATCCTAATAGGATTTTGCATATACATATGAGGAGTATAGTAAAACTAATAAATGCCGAGTTTGGTCAAGATATCTTGAAAAACAAAATGATTTTTCGTACAAAAAGTTAGTTTTTGACCGATCGTTCCTATGGCAGCTATATTATATAGCTATATGCCGAGTTTGGTCAAGATATCTTGACAAACAAAATGTTTGTTCATACAACAACTTAATTTCCGACCGATCGTTCTTATGGTAGCTATATGATTTAGGGGTCCGATGTTAATAGGATTTTTCCTATATATGAGGGGTATAGTAAAACTAATAAATGCCGAGTTTGGTGAAGATATCTTGACAAACAAAATGTTTTTTCATACAACAACTTAATTTTCGACCGATCGTTCTTATTTCAGCTATTTGATATAGTGGTCCGCTCTTAATAGGATTTTGCCTATATATGAGGAGTATAGGAAAACTAATAAATGCCGAGTTTGGTCAAGATATTTTGAAAAACAAAATGATTTTTCGTACAAAAAGTTAGTTTTTGACCGATAGTTCCTATGGCAGCTATATGATATAGTGGTCAGATCTTAATAGGATTTTGCATTTATATATGAGGAGCATTGTAAAACTAATAAATGCCGAGTTTGGTCAAGATATCTTGACAAACAAAATGTTTGTTCATACAACAACTTAATTTCCGACCGATCGTTCTTATGGCAGCTATATGATTAGTGGTCCGATGTTAAAAGGATTTTTCCTATATATGAGGGGTATAGTAAAACCAATAATTGCCGAATTTGGTCAAGATATCTTGACAAACAAAATGTTTTTTCATACAACAACTTAATTTTCGACCGATCGTTCTTATTACAGCTATTTGATATAGTGGTCCTATCTTAATAGGATTTTGCCTATATATGAGGAGTATAGGAAAACTAATAAATGCCGAGTTTGGTCAAGATATCTTGAAAAACAAAATGATTTTTCGTACAAAAAGTTAGTTTTTACCGATCGTTCCTATGGCAGCTATATGATATAGCTATATGCCGACTTTGGTCAAGATATCTTGACAAACAAAATGTTTGTTCATACAACAACTTAATTTCCGACCGATCGTTCTTATTTCAGCTGTTTGATATAGTGGTCCGATCTTAATGGGATTTTGCCTATATATGAGGAGTATAGGAAAACTAATAAATGCCGAGTTTGGTCAAGATATCTTGAAAAACAAAATGATTTTTCGTACAAAAAGTTAGTTTTTGACCGATAGTTCCTATGGCAGCTATATGATATAGTGGTCAGATCTCAATAGGATTTTGAATTTATATATGAGGAGCATTGTAAAACTAATAAATGCCGAGTTTGGTCAAAATATCTTGACAAACAAAATGTTTGTTCATACAACAACTTAATTTCCGACCGATCGTTCTAATGGCAGCTATATGATATAGTGGTCAGATCTTAATAGGATTTTGCATTTATATATGGGGAGCATTGTAAAACTAATAAATGCCGAGTTTGGTCAAGATATCTTGACAAACAAAATGTTTGTTCATACAACAACTTAATTTCCGACCGATCGTTCTTATGACAGCTATATGATTTAGGGGTCCGATCTTAATAGGATTTTGCATATATATATGCGGAGTATAGTAAAACTAATAAATTTCGAGTTTGGTCAAGATATCTTGAATAACAAAATGATTTTTCGTACAAAAAGTTAGTTTTTGACCAATCGTTCCTATGGCAGCTATATGATATAGCTATATGCCGAGTTTGGTCAAGATATCTTGACAAACAAAATGTTTGTTCATACAACAACTTAATTTCCGACCGATCGTTCTTATGGCAGCTATATGATTTAGTGGTCCGATCTTAATAGGATTTTGCCTATATATGAGGGGTATAGTAAAACTAATAAACGCCGAGATTAGACAAGATATCTTGACAAACAAAACGTTTTTTCATACAACAACTTAATTTGCGACCGATCGTTCCTATGGCAGCTATATGATATAATTGTCAGATCCTAATAGGATTTTGCATATACATATGAGGAGTATAGTAAAACTAATAAATTTCGAGTTTGGTCAAGATATCTTGAAAAACAAAATGATTTTTCGTACAAAAAGTTAGTTTTTGACCGATCGTTCCTATGGCAGCTATATTATATAGCTATATGCCGAGTTTGGTCAAGATATCTTGACAAACAAATGTTTGTTCATACAACAACTTAATTTCCGACCGATCGTTCTTATGGTAGCTATATGATTTAGGGGTCCGATGTTAATAGGATTTTTCCTATATATGAGGGGTATAGTAAAACTAATAAATGCCGAGTTTGGTGAAGATATCTTGACAAACAAAATGTTTTTTCATACAACAACTTAATTTTCGACCGATCGTTCTTATTTCAGCTATTTGATATAGTGGTCCGCTCTTAATAGGATTTTGCCTATATATGAGGAGTATAGGAAAACTAATAAATGCCGAGTTTGGTCAAGATATTTTGAAAAACAAAATGATTTTTCGTACAAAAAGTTAGTTTTTGACCGATAGTTCCTATGGCAGCTATATGATATAGTGGTCAGATCTTAATAGGATTTTGCATATATATATGAGGAGCATTGCAAAACTTATAAATGCCGAGTTTGGTCAAGATATCTTGACAAACAAAATGTTTGTTCATACAACAACTTAATTTCCGACCGATCGTTCTTATGGCAGCTATATGATATAGTGGTCAGATCTTAATAGGAATTTGCATTTATATATGGGGAGCATTGTAAAACTAATAAATGCCGAGTTTGGTCAAGATATCGTGACAAACAAAATGTTTGTTCATACAACAACTTAATTTCCGACCGATCGTTCTTATGACAGCTATATGATTTAGTGGTCCGATCTTAATAGGATTTTGCATATATATATGAGGAGTATAGTAAAACTAATAAATTTCGAGTTTGGTCAAGATATCTTGAAAAACAAAATGATTTTTCGTACAAAAAGTTAGTTTTTGACCGATCGTTCCTATGGCAGCTATATGATATAGCTATATGCCGAGTTTGGTCAAGATATCTTGACAAACAAAATGTTTGTTCATACAACAACTTAATTTCCGACCGATCGTTCTTATGGCAGCTATATGATTTAGTGGTCCAATCTTAATAGGATTTTGCCTATATATGAGGGGTATAGTAAAACTAATAAACGCCGAGATTGGTCAAGATATTTTGAAAAACAAAATGATTTTTCGTACAAAAAGTTAGTTTTTGACCGATAGTTCCTATGGCAGCTATATGATATAGTGGTCAGATCTTAATAGGATTTTGTATTTATATATGACGAGCATTGTAAAACTAATAAATGCCGAGTTTGGTCAAGATATCTTGACAAACAAAATGTTATTTGATACAACAACTTAATTATCGACTGATAGTTCCTATGGCAGCTATATGATATAGTGGTCAGATCTTAATAGGATTTTGCATTTATATATGAGGAGCATTGTATAACTAATAAATGTCGAGTTTGGTCAAGATATCTTGACAAACAAAATGTTTGTTCATACAACAACTTAATTTCCGACCGATCGTTCTTATGGCAGCTATATGATTTAGTGGTCCGATGTTAATAGGATTTTTCCTATATATGAGGGGTATAGTAAAACTAATAATTGCCGAAATTGGTCAAGATATCTTGACAAACAAAATGTTTTTTCATACAACAACTTAATTTTCGACCGATCGTTCTTATTACAGCTATTTGATATAGTGGTCCTATCTTAATAGGATTTTGCCTATATATGAGGAGTATAGTAAAACTAATAAATTTCGAGTTTGGTCAAGATATCTTGAAAAACAAAATGATTTTTCGTACAAAAAGTTAGTTTTTGACCAATCGTTCCTATGGCAGCTATATGATATAGCTATATGCCGAGTTTGGTCAAGATATCTTGACAAACAAAATGTTTGTTCATACAACAACTTAATTTCCGACCGATCGTTCTTATGGCAGCTATATGATTTAGTGGTCCGATCTTAATAGGATTTTGCCTATATATGAGGGGTATAGTAAAACTAATAAACGCCGAGATTGGTCAAGATATCTTGACAAACAAAACGTTTTTTCATACAACAACTTAATTTGCGACCGAGCGTTCCTATGGCAGCTATATGATATAATTGTCAGATCCTAATAGGATTTTGCATATACATATGAGGAGTATAGTAAAACTAATAAATGCCGAGTTTGGTCAAGATATCTTGAAAAACAAAATGATTTTTCGTACAAAAAGTTAGTTTTTGACCGATCGTTCCTATGGCAGCTATATTATATAGCTATATGCCGAGTTTGGTCAAGATATCTTGACAAACAAAATGTTTGTTCATACAACAACTTAATTTCCGACCGATCGTTCTTATGGTAGCTATATGATTTAGGGGTCCGATGTTAATAGGATTTTTCCTATATATGAGGGGTATAGTAAAACTAATAAATGCCGAGTTTGGTGAAGATATCTTGACAAACAAAATTTTTTTCATACAACAACTTAATTTTCGACCGATCGTTCTTATTTCAGCTATTTGATATAGTGGTCCGCTCTTAATAGGATTTTGCCTATATATGAGGAGTATAGGAAAACTAATAAATGCCGAGTTTGGTCAAGATATTTTGAAAAACAAAATGATTTTTCGTACAAAAAGTTAGTTTTTGACCGATAGTTCCTATGGCAGCTATATGATATAGTGGTCAGATCTTAATAGGATTTTGCATTTATATATGAGGAGCATTGTAAAACTAATAAATGCCGAGTTTGGTCAAGATATCTTGACAAACAAAATGTTTGTTCATACAACAACTTAATTTCCGACCGATCGTTCTTATGGCAGCTATATGATTTAGTGGTCCGATGTTAAAAGGATTTTTCCTATATATGAGGGGTATAGTAAAACCAATAATTGCCGAATTTGGTCAAGATATCTTGACAAACAAAATGTTTTTTCATACAACAACTTAATTTTCGACCGATCGTTCTTATTACAGCTATTTGATATAGTGGTCCTATCTTAATAGGATTTTGCCTATATATGAGGAGTATAGGAAAACTAATAAATGCCGAGTTTGGTCAAGATATCTTGAAAAACAAAATGATTTTTCGTACAAAAAGTTAGTTTTTACCGATCGTTCCTATGGCAGCTATATGATATAGCTATATGCCGACTTTGGTCAAGATATCTTGACAAACAAAATGTTTTTTCATACAACAACTTAATTTCCGACCGATCGTTCTTATTTCAGCTGTTTGATATAGTGGTCCGATCTTAATGGGATTTTGCCTATATATGAGGAGTATAGGAAAACTAATAAATGCCGAGTTTGGTCAAGATATCTTGAAAAACAAAATGATTTTTCGTACAAAAAGTTAGTTTTTGACCGATAGTTCCTATGGCAGCTATATGATATAGTGGTCAGATCTCAATAGGATTTTGAATTTATATATGAGGAGCATTGTAAAACTAATAAATGCCGAGTTTGGTCAAAATATCTTGACAAACAAAATGTTTGTTCATACAACAACTTAATTTCCGACCGATCGTTCTAATGGCAGCTATATGATATAGTGGTCAGATCTTAATAGGATTTTGCATTTATATATGGGGAGCATTGTAAAACTAATAAATGCCGAGTTTGGTCAAGATATCTTGACAAACAAAATGTTTGTTCATACAACAACTTAATTTCCGACCGATCGTTCTTATGACAGCTATATGATTTAGGGGTCCGATCTTAATAGGATTTTGCATATATATATGCGGAGTATAGTAAAACTAATAAATTTCGAGTTTGGTCAAGATATCTTGAATAACAAAATGATTTTTCGTACAAAAAGTTAGTTTTTGACCAATCGTTCCTATGGCAGCTATATGATATAGCTATATGCCGAGTTTGGTCAAGATATCTTGACAAACAAAATGTTTGTTCATACAACAACTTAATTTCCGACCGATCGTTCTTATGGCAGCTATATGATTTAGTGGTCCGATCTTAATAGGATTTTGCCTATATATGAGGGGTATAGTAAAACTAATAAACGCCGAGATTAGACAAGATATCTTGACAAACAAATCGTTTTTTCATACAACAACTTAATTTGCGACCGATCGTTCCTATGGCAGCTATATGATATAATTGTCAGATCCTAATAGGATTTTGCATATACATATGAGGAGTATAGTAAAACTAATAAATTTCGAGTTTGGTCAAGATATCTTGAAAAACAAAATGATTTTTCGTACAAAAAGTTAGTTTTTGACCGATCGTTCCTATGGCAGCTATATTATATAGCTATATGCCGAGTTTGGTCAAGATATCTTGACAAACAAAATGTTTGTTCATACAACAACTTAATTTCCGACCGATCGTTCTTATGGTAGCTATATGATTTAGGGGTCCGATGTTAATAGGATTTTTCCTATATATGAGGGGTATAGTAAAACTAATAAATGCCGAGTTTGGTGAAGATATCTTGACAAACAAAATGTTTTTTCATACAACAACTTAATTTTCGACCGATCGTTCTTATTTCAGCTATTTGATATAGTGGTCCGCTCTTAAAAGGATTTTGCCTATATATGAGGAGTATAGGAAAACTAATAAATGCCGAGTTTGGTCAAGATATTTTGAAAAACAAAATGATTTTTCGTACAAAAAGTTAGTTTTTGACCGATAGTTCCTATGGCAGCTATATGATATAGTGGTGAGATCTTAATAGGATTTTGCATATATATATGAGGAGCATTGCAAAACTTATAAATGCCGAGTTTGGTCAAGATATCTTGACAAACAAAATGTTTGTTTATACAACAACTTAATTTCCGACCGATCGTTCTTATGGCAGCTATATGATATAGTGGTCAGATCTTAATAGGAATTTGCATTTATATATGGGGAGCATTGTAAAACTAATAAATGCCGAGTTTGGTCAAGATATCGTGACAAACAAAATGTTTGTTCATACAACAACTTAATTTCCGACCGATCGTTCTTATGACAGCTATATGATTTAGTGGTCCGATCTTAATAGGATTTTGCATATATATATGAGGAGTATAGTAAAACTAATAAATTTCGAGTTTGGTCAAGATATCTTGAAAAACAAAATGATTTTTCGTACAAAAAGTTAGTTTTTGACCGATCGTTCCTATGGCAGCTATATGATATAGCTATATGCCGAGTTTGGTCAAGATATCTTGACAAACAAAATGTTTGTTCATACAACAACTTAATTTCCGACCGATCGTTCTTATGGCAGCTATATGATTTAGTGGTCCAATCTTAATAGGATTTTGCCTATATATGAGGGGTATAGTAAAACTAATAAACGCCGAGATTGGTCAAGATATCTTGACAAACAAAACGTTTTTTCATACAACAACTTAATTTTCGACCGATCGTTCCTATGGCAGCTATATGATATAATTGTCAGATCCTAATAGGATTTTGCATATACATATGAGGAGTATAGTTAAACTAATAAATGCCGAGTTTGGTCAAGATATCTTGAAAAACAAAATGATTTTTCGTACAAAAAGTTAGTTTTTGACCGATCGTTCCTATGGCAGCTATATGATATAGCTATATGCCGAGTTTGGTCAAGATATCTTGACAAACAAAATGTTTGTTCATACAACAACTTAATTTCCGACCGATCTTTCTAATGGCAGCTATATGATATAGTGGTCAGATCTTAATAGGATTTTGCATTTATATATGGGGAGCATTGTAAAACTAATAAATGCCGAGTTTGGTCAAGATATCGTGACAAACAAAATGTTTGTTCATACAACAACTTAATTTCCGACCGATCGTTCTTATGACAGCTTTATGATTTAGTGGTCCGATCTTAATAGGATTTTGCATATATATATGAGGAGTATAGTAAAACTAATAAACGCCGAGATTGGTCAAGATATCTTGACAAACAAAACGTTTTTTCATACAACAACTTAATTTTCGACCGATCGTTCCTATGGCAGCTATATGATATAATTGTCAGATCCTAATAGGATTTTGCATATACATATGAGGAGTATAGTTAAACTAATAAATGCCGAGTTTGGTCAAGATATCTTGAAAAACAAAATGATTTTTCGTACAAAAAGTTAGTTTTTGACCGATCGTTCCTATGGCAGCTATATGATATAGCTATATGCCGAGTTTGGTCAAGATATCTTGACAAACAAATGTTTGTTCATACAACAACTTAATTTCCGACCGATCGTTCTTATGGTAGCTATATGATTTAGGGGTCCGATGTTAATAGAATTTTCCTATATATGAGGGGTATAGTAAAACTAATAAATGCCGAGTTTGGTGAAGATATCTTGACAAACAAAATGTTTTTTCATACAACAACTTAATTTTCGACCGATCGTTCTTATTTCAGCTATTTGATATAGTGGTCCGATCTTAATAGGATTTTGCCTATATATGAGTAGTATAGGAAAACTAATAAATGCCGAGTTTGGTCAAGACATCTTGAAAAACAAAATGATTTTCGTACAAAAAGTTAGTTTCTGACCGATCGTTCCTATGGCAGCTATATGATATAGCTATATGCCGAGTTTGGTCAAGATATCTTGACAACCAAAATGTTTGTTCATACAACAACTTAATTTCCGGCCGATCGTTCTTTTGGCATCTATATGATTAAGGGGTCCGATCTTAATAGGATTTTGCCTATATATGGGGAGTATAGTAAAACTAATAAATGCCGAGTTTGGTCAAGATATCTTGATAAACAAAATGTTTTTTCATACAACAACTTAATTTTCAACCGATCGTTTCTACTTCAGCTATTTGATATAGTGGTCCGATCTTAATATGATTTTGCCTATATATGAGGAGTATAGGAAAACTAATGAATGCCGAGTTTGGTCAAGATATCTTGAAAAACAAAATGATTTTTCGTACAAAAAGTTAGTTTTTGACCGATCGTTCTTATGGCAGCTATATGATTTAGGGGTCCGATGTTAATAGGATTTTTCTTATATATGAGGGGTATGGTAAAACTAATAAATGCCGACTTTGGTCAAGATATCTTGACAAACAAAATGTTTGTTCATACAACAACTTAATTTCCGACCGATCGTTCTTATGGTAGCTATATGATTTAGGGGTCCGATGTTAATAGGATTTTTCCTATATATGAGGGGTATAGTATAACTAATAAATGCCGAGTTTGGTGAAGATATCTTGACAAACAAAATGTTTTTTCATACAACAACTTAATTTTCGACCGATCGTTCTTCTTTCAGCTATTTGATATAGTGGTCCGATCTTAATAGGATTTTGCCTATATATGAGGAGTATAGGAAAACTAATAAATGCCGAGTTTGGTCAAGATATTTTGAAAAACAAAATGATTTTTCGTACAAAAAGTTAGTTTTTGACCGATAGTTCCTATGGCAGCTATATGATATAGCTATATGCCGAGTTTGGTCAAGATATCTTGACAAAAAAAATTTTTTTTCATACAACAACTTGGTTTCGACCGATCGTTCCAGCTATATGATATAGTTGTCAGATCCTAATAGGATTTTGCATATATATATGAGGGGTATAGTAAAACTAATAAATGCCGAGTTTGGTCAAGATATCTTGAAAAACAAAATGATTTTTCGTACAAAAAGTTAGTTTCCGACCGATCGTTCTTATGGTAGCTATATGATTTAGGGGTCCGATGTTAATAGGATTTTTCCTATATATGAGGGGTATAGTAAAACTAATAAATGCCGAGTTTGGTGAAGATATCTTGACAAACAAAATGTTTTTTCATACAACAACTTAATTTTCGACCGATCGTTCTTATTTCAGCTATTTGATATAGTGGTCCGATCTTAATAGGATTTCGCCTATATATGAGGAGTATAGGAAAACTAGTAAATGCCGAATTTGGTCAAGATATCTTGACAAACAAAATGTTTGTTCATACAACAACTTAATTTCCGACCGATCGTTCTTATGGCAGCTATATGATTTAGTGGTCCGATGTTAATAGGATTTTTCCTATATATGAGGCGTATAGTAAAACTAATAATTGCCGAATTTGGTCAAGATATCTTGACAAACAAAATGTTTTTTCATACAACAACTTAATTTTCGACCGATCGTTCTTATTTCAGCTATTTAATATAGTGGTCCGATCTTAATAGGATTTTGCCTATATATGAGGAGTATAGGAAAACTAGTAAATGCCGAGTTTGGTCAAGATATCTTGACAAACAAAATGTTTGTTCATACAACAACTTAATTTCCGACCGATCGTTCTTATGGCAGCTATATGATTTAGTGGTCCGATGTTAATAGGATTTTTCCTATATATGAGGCGTATAGTAAAACTAATAATTGCCGAATTTGGTCAAGATATCTTGACAAACAAAATGTTTTTTCATACAACAACTTAATTTTCGACCGATCGTTCTTATTTCAGCTATTTAATATAGTGGTCCGATCTTAATAGGATTTTGCCTATATATGAGGAGTATAGGAAAACTAATAAATGCTGAGTTTGGTCAAGATATCTTGAAAACAAAATGATTTTTCGTACAAAATGTTAGTTTTTGACCGATAGTTCCTATGGCAGCTATATGATATAGCTATATGCCGAGTTTGGTCAAGATATCTTGACAAAAAAAATGTTTTTTCATACAACAACTTGGTTTCGACCGATCGTTTCAGCTATATGATATAGTTGTCAGATCCTAATAGGATTTTGCATATATATATGAGGGGTATAGTAAAACTAATAAATGCCGAGTTTGGTCAAGATATCTTGAAAAACAAAATGATTTTTCGTACAAAAAGTTAGTTTTTGACCGATAGTTCCTATGGCAGCTATATGATATAATTGTCAGATCCTAATAGGATTTTGGATATACATATGAGGAGTATAGTAAAACTAATAAATGCCGAGTTTGGTCAAGATATCTTGAAAAAAAAATGATTTTTCGTACAAAATTTAGTTTTTGACCGATCGTACCTATGGCACCTATATGATATAGTGGTCAGATCTTTATAGGATTTTGCATATATATATGAGGACCATTGTAAAACTAATAAATGCCGAGTTTGGTCAAGATATCTTGACAAACAAAATGTTTGTTCATACAACAACTTAATTTCCGCCGGATTGTTCTTATGGCAGCTATATGATTTAGGGGTCCGATCTTAATAGGATTTTGCATATATATATGAGGAGCATTGTAAAACTAATAAATGCCGAGTTTGGTCAAGATATCTTGACAAACAAAATGTTTGTTCATACAACAACTTAATTTCCGACCGATCGTTCTTATGGCAGCTATATGATTTGGGGGTCCGATGTTAATAGGATTTTTCCTATATATGAGGAGTATAATAAAACTAATAAATGCCTAGTTTGGTCAAGATATCTTGACAAACAAAATGTTTTTTCATATAACAACTTAATTTTCGACCGATCGTTCCTATTTCAGCTGTTTGATATAGTGGTCCGATCTTAATGGGATTTTGCCTATATATGAGGAGTATAGGAAAACTAATAAATGCCGAGTTTGGTCAAGATATCTTGAAAAACAAAATGATTTATCGTACAAAAAGTTAGTTTTTGACCGATAGTTCCTATGGCAGCTATATGATATAGTGGTCAATTCTCAATAGGATTTTGAATTTATATATGAGGAGCATTGTAAAACTAATAAATGCCGAGTTTGGTCAAGATATCTTGACAAACAAAATGTTTGTTCATACAACAACTTAATTTCCGACCGATCGTTCTTATGGCAGCTATATGATATAGTGGTCAGATCTTAATAGGATTTTGCATTTATATATGGGGAGCATTGTAAAACTAATAAATGCCGAGTTTGGTCAAGATATCTTGACAAACAAAATGTTTGTTCATACAACAACTTAATTTCCGACCGATCGTTCTTATGACAGCTATATGATTTAGGGGTCCGATCTTAATAGGATTTTGCATATATATATGAGGAGCATTGTAAAACTAATAAATGCCGAGTTTGGTCAAAATATCTTGACAAACAAAATGTTTGTTCATACAACAACTTAATTTCCGACCGATCGTTCTTATGGCAGCTATATGATTTAGGGGTCCGATGTTAATAGGATTTTTCCTATATATGAGGGGTATAGTAAAACTAATAAATGCCGAGTTTGGTGAAGATATCTTGACAAACAAAATGTTTTTTCATACAACAACTTAATTTCGACCGATCGTTCTTATTTCAGCTATTTGATATAGTGGTCCGATCTTAATAGGATTTTGCCTATATATGAGGAGTATAGGAAAACTAATAAATGCCGAGTTTGGTCAAGATATTTTGAAAAAAAAAAAAGATTTTTCGTACAAAAAGTTAGTTTTTGACCGATAGTTCCTATGGCAGCTATATGATATAGTGGTCAGATCTTAATAGGATTTTGCATTTATATATGAGGAGCATTGTAAAACTAATAAATGCCGAGTTTGGTCAAGATATCTTGACAAACAAAATGTTTTTTCATACAACAACTTAATAATCGACCGATAGTTCCTATGGCAGCTATATGATATAGTGGTCAGATCTTAATAGCATTTTGCATTTATATATGAGGAGTATAGGAAAACTAATAAATGCCGAGTTTGGTCAAGATATCTTGACAAACAAAATGTTTTTTCATACAACAACTTAATTCTCGACCGATCGTTCTTATTTCAGCTATTTGATATAGTGGTCCGATCTTAATGGGATTTTGCCTATATATGAGGGGTATAGTAAAACTAATAAATGCCGAGTTTGGTCAAGATATCTTGACAAACAAAATGTTTGTTCATACAACAACTTAATATCCGACCGATCGTTCTTATGGCAGCTATATGATTTAGGGGTCCGATGTTAATAGGATTTTTCCTATATATGAGGGGTATAGTAAAACTAATAAATGCCGAGTTTGGTCAAGATATCTTGACAAACAAAATGTTTTTTCATACAACAACTTAATTCTCGACCGATCGTTCTTATTTCAGCTATTTGATATAGTGGTCCGATCTTAATGGGATTTTGCCTATATATGAGAAGTATAGGAAAACTAATAAATGCCGAGTTTGGTCAAGATATCTTGAAAAACAAAATGATTTTTCGTACAAAAAGTTAGTTTTTGACCGATAGTTCCTATGGCAGCTATATGATATAGTGGTCAGATCTCAATAGGATTTTGCATTTATATATGAGGAGCATTGTAAAACTAATAAATGCCGAGTTTGGTCAAGATATCTTGACAAACAAAATGTTTGTTCATACAACAACTTAATTTCCGACCGATCGTTCTTATGGCAGCTATATGATTTAGGGGTCCGATGTTAATAGGATTTTTCCTATATATGAAGGGTATAGTAAAACTAATAAATGCCGAGTTTGGTGAAGATATCTTGACAAACAAAATGTTTTTTCATACAACAACTTAATTTTCGACCGATCGTTCTTATTTCAGCTATTTGATATAGTGGTCCGATCTTAATAGGATTTTGCCTATATATGAGGAGTATAGGAAAACTAATAAATGCCGAGTTTGGTCAAGATATTTTGAAAAAAAAAATGATTTTTCGTACAAAAAGTTAGTTTTTGACCGATAGTTCCTATGGCAGCTATATGATATAGTGGTCAGATCTTAATAGGATTTTGCATTTATATATGAGGAGCATTGTAAAACTAATAAATGCCGAGTTTGGTCAAGATATCTTGACAAACAAAATGTTTTTTCATACAACAACTTAATAATCGACCGATCGTTCCTATGGCAGCTATATGATATAGTGGTCAGATCTTAATAGCATTTTGCATTTAAATATGAGGAGCATTGTAAAACTAATAAATGCCGAGTTTGGTCAAGATATCTTGACAAAGAAAATGTTTGTTTATACAACAACTTAATTTCCGACCGATCTTTCTTATGGCAGCTATATGATTTAGGGGTCCGATGTTAATAGGATTTTTCCTATATATGAGGGGTATAGTAAAACTAATAATTGCCGTGTTTGGTCAAGATATCTTGACAAGCAAAATGTTTTTTATACAACAACTTAATTTTCGACCGATCGTTCTTATTTCAGCTATTTGATATAGTGGTCCGATCTTAATAGGATTTTGCCTATATATGAGGAGTATAGGAAAACTAATAAATTCCGAGTTTGGTCAAGATATCTTGAAAAACAAAATGTTTTTTCATACAACAGCTTGGTTTCGACCGATCGTTCCAGCTATATGATATAGTTGTCAGATCCTAATAGGATTTTGCATATATATATGAGGAGTATAGTAAAACTAATAAATGCCGAGTTTGGTCAAGATATCTTGAAAAACAAAATGATTTTTCGTACAAAAAGTTAGTTTTTGACCGATCGTTCCTATGGCAGCTATTTGATATAGCTATATGCCGAGTTTGGTCAAGATATCTTGACAAACAAAATGTTTTTTCATACAACAACTTAATTTCCGACCGATCGTTCTTATGGCAGCTATATGATTTAGTGGTCCGACCTTAATAGGATTTTGCCTATATATGAGGGGTATAGTAAAACTAATAAATGCCGAGTTTGGTCAAGATATCTTGACAAACAAAATGTTTGTTCATACAACAACTTAATTTCCGACCGATCGTTCTTATGGCAGCTATATGATTTAGGGGTCCGATGTTAATAGGATTTTTCCTATATATGAGGGGTATAGTAAAACTAATAAATGCCGAGTTTGGTCAAGATATCTTGACAAACAAAATGTTTTTTCATACAACAACTTAATTCTCGACCGATCGTTCTTATTTCAGCTATTTGATATAGTGGTCCGATCTTAATGGGATTTTGCCTATATATGAGGAGTATAGGAAAACTAATAAATGCCGAGTTTGGTCAAGATATCTTGAAAAACAAAATGATTTTTCGTACAAAAAGTTAGTTTTTGACCGATAGTTCCTATGGCAGCTATATGATATAGTGGTCAGATCTCAATAGGATTTTGCATTTATATATGAGGAGCATTGTAAAACTAATAAATGCCGAGTTTGGTCAAGATATCTTGACAAACAAAATGTTTGTTCATACAACAACTTAATTTCCGACCGATCGTTCTTATGGCAGCTATATGATTTAGTGGTCCGATCTTAATAGGATTTTGCCTATATATGAGGGGTATAGTAAAACTAATAAACGCCGAGATTTGTCAAGATATCTTGACAAACAAAATGTTTGTTCATACAACAACTTAATTTTCAACCGATCGTTCCTATGGCACCTATATGATATAATTGTCAGATCCTAATAGGATTTTGCATATACCTATGACGAGTATAGTAAAACTAATAAATGCCGAGTTTGGTCAAGATATCTTGACAAACAAAATGTTTTTTCATACAACAACTTAATTTTCGACCGATTGTTCTTATTTCAGCTATTTGATATAGTGGTCCGATCTTAATAGGATTTTGCCTATATAGGAGTATAGGAAAACTAATAAATGCCGAGTTTGGTCAAGATATCTTGAAAAACAAAATGATTTTTCGTACAAAAAGTTAGTTTTTGACCGATCGTTCCTATGGCAGCTATTTGATATAGCTATATGCCGAGTTTGGTCAAGATATCTTGACAAACAAAATGTTTGTTCATACAACAACCTAATTTCCGACCGATTGTTGTTATGGCAGCTATATGATTTAGGGGTCCGATCTTAATAGAATTTGCATATATATGTGAGGAGCATTGTAAAACTAAAAAATGCCGAGTTTGGTCAAGATATCTTGACAAACAAAATGTTTGTTCATACAACAACTTAATTTCCGACCGATCGTTCTTATGGCAGCTATATGATTTAGGGGTCCGATGTTAATAGGATTTTTCCTATATATGAGGGGTATAGTAAAACTAATAAATGCCGAGTTTGGTCAAGATATCTTGACAAACAAAATGTTTTTTCATACAACAACTTAATTCTCGACCGATCGTTCTTATTTCAGCTATTTGATATAGTGGTCCGATCTTAATGGGATTTTGCCTATATATGAGGAGTATAGGAAAACTAATAAATGCCGAGTTTGGTCAAGATATCTTGAAAAACAAAATGATTTTTCGTACAAAAAGTTAGTTTTTGACCGATAGTTCCTATGGCAGCTATATGTTATAGTGGTCAGATCTCAATAGGATTTTGCATTTATATATGAGGAGCATTGTAAAACTAATAAATGCCGAGTTTGGTCAAGATATCTTGACAAACAAAATGTTTGTTCATACAACAACTTAATTTCCGACCGATCGTTCTTATGGCAGCTATATGATTTAGTGGTCCGATCTTAATAGGATTTTGCCTATATATGAGGGGTATAGTAAAACTAATAAACGCCGAGATTTGTCAAGATATCTTGACAAACAAAATGTTTGTTCATACAACAACTTAATTTTCAACCGATCGTTCCTATGGCACCTATATGATATAATTGTCAGATCCTAATAGGATTTTGCATATACCTATGAGGAGTATAGTCAAACTAATAAATGCCGAGTTTGGTCAAGATATCTTGACAAACAAAATGTTTTTTCATACAACAACTTAATTTTCGACCGATCGTTCTTATTTCAGCTATTTGATATAGTGGTCCGATCTTAATAGGATTTTGCCTATATAGGAGTATAGGAAAACTAATAAATGCCGAGTTTGGTCAAGATATCTTGAAAAACAAAATGTTTTTCATACAACAACTTGGTTTCGACCGATCGTTCCAGCTATATGATATAATTGTCAGATCCTAATAGGATTTTGCATATATATATGAGGAGTATAGTAAAACTAATAATAGCCGAGTTTGGTCAAGATATCTTGAAAAACAAAATGATTTTTCGTACAAAAAGTTAGTTTTTGACCGATCGTTCCTATGGCAGCTATATGATATAGCTATATGCCGAGTTTGGTCAAGATATCTTGACAAACAAAATGTTTTTTCATACAACAACTTGGTTTCGACCGATCGTTCCAGCTATATGATATAGTTGTCAGATCCTAATAGGATTTTGCATATATATATGAGGAGTATAGTAAAACTAATAAATGCCGAATTTGGTCAAGATATCTTGAAAAACAAAATGATTTTTCGTACAAAAAGTTAGTTTTTGACCGATCGTTCCTATGGCAGCTATATGATATAGCTATATGCCGAGTTTGGTCAAGATATCTTGACAAACAAAATGTTTTTTCATACAACAACTTAATTTCCGACCGATCGTTCTTATGGCAGCTATATGATATAATTGTCAGATCCTAATAGGATTTTGCATATACAAAACTAATAAATGCCGAGTTTGGTCAAGATATCTTGAAAAACAAAATGATTTTTCGTACAAAAAGTTAGTTTTTGACCGATAGTTCCTATGGCAGCTATATGATATAGTGGTCAGATCTCAATAGGATTTTGAATTTATATATGAGGAGCATTGTAAAACTAATAAATGCCGAGTTTGGTCAAAATATCTTGACAAACAAAATGTTTGTGCATACAACAACTTAATTTCCGACCGATCGTTCTAATGGCAGCTATATGATATAGTGGTCAGATCTTAATAGGATTTTGCATTTATATATGGGGAGCATTGTAAAACTAATAAATGCCGAGTTTGGTTAAGATATCTTGACAAACAAAATGTTTGTTCATACAACAACTTAATTTCCGACCGATCGTTCTTATGACAGCTATATGATTTAGGGGTCCGATCTTAATAGGATTTTGCATATATATATGAGGAGTATAGTAAAACTAATAAATTTCGAGTTTGGTCAAGATATCTTGAAAAACAAAATGATTTTTCGTACAAAAAGTTAGTTTTTGACCGATCGTTCCTATGGCAGCTATATGATATAGCTTTATGCCGAGTTTGGTCAAGATATCTTGACAAACAAAATGTTTGTTCATACAACAACTTAATTTCCGACCGATCGTTCTTATGGCAGCTATATGATTTAGTGGTCCGATCTTAATAGGATTTTGCCTATATATGAGGGGTATAGTCAACTAATAAACGCCGAGATTGGTCAAGATATCTTGACAAACAAAAACGTTTTTTCATACAACAACTTAATTTTCGACCGATCGTTCCTATGGCAGCTATATGATATAATTGTCAGATCCTAATAGGATTTTGCATATACATATGAGGAGTATAGTAAAACTAATAAATGCCGAGTTTGGTCAAGATATCTTGAAAAAAAAAAATGATTTTTCGTACAAAAATTTAGTTTTTGACCGATCGTACCTATGGCACCTATATGATATAGTGGTCAGATCTTTATAGGATTTTGCATATATATATGAGGACCATTGTAAAACTAATAAATGCCGAGTTTGGTCAAGATATCTTGACAAACAAAATGTTTGTTCATACAACAACTTAATTTCCGCCGGATTGTTCTTATGGCAGCTATATGATTAAGGGGTCCGATCTTAATAGGATTTTGCATATATATATGAGGAGCATTGTAAAACTAATAAATGCCGAGTTTGGTCAAGATATCTTGACAAACAAAATGTTTGTTCATACAACAACTTAATTTCCGACCGATCGTTCTTATGGCAGCTATATGATTTAGGGGTCCGATGTTAATAGGATTTTCCTATATATGAGGAGTATAGTAAA
Source organism: Drosophila americana (assembly GCA_030788265.1). Taxonomy (NCBI): domain Eukaryota; kingdom Metazoa; phylum Arthropoda; class Insecta; order Diptera; family Drosophilidae; genus Drosophila; species Drosophila americana. The sequence goes on along the minus strand of JAURSC010000047.1, from coordinate 93,184 downwards.
ACTAATAAATGCCTAGTTTGGTCAAGATATCTTGACAAACAAAATGTTTTTTCATATAACAACTTAATTTTCGACCGATCGTTCCTATTTCAGCTGTTTGATATAGTGGTCTGATCTTAATGGGATTTTGCCTATATATGAGGAGTATAGGAAAACTAATAAATGCCGAGTTTGGTCAAGATATCTTGAAAAACAAAATGATTTTTTCGTACAAAAAGTTAGTTTTTGACCGATAGTTCCTATGGCAGCTATATGATATAGTGGTCAATTCTCAATAGGATTTTGAATTTATATATGAGGAGCATTGTAAAACTAATAAATGCCGAGTTTGGTCAAGATATCTTGACAAACAAAATGTTTGTTCATACAACAACTTAATTTCCGACCGATCGTTCTTATGGCAGCTATATGATATAGTGGTCAGATCTTAATAGGATTTTGCACTTATATATGGGGAGCATTGTAAAACTAATAAATGCCGAGTTTGGTCAAGATATCTTGACAAACAAAATGTTTGTTCATACAACAACTTAATTTCCGACCGATCGTTCTTATGACAGCTATATGATTTAGGGGTCCGATCTTAATAGGATTTTGCATATATATATGAGGAGCATTGTAAAACTAATAAATGCCGAGTTTGGTCAAAATATCTTGACAAACAAAATGTTTGTTTATACAACAACTTAATTTCCGACCGATCGTTCTTATGGCAGCTATATGATTTAGGGGTCCGATGTTAATAGGATTTTTCCTATATATGAGGGGTATAGTAAAACTAATACGTGCCGAGTTTGGTGAAGATATCTTGACAAACAAAATGTTTTTTCATACAACAACTTAATTTTCGACCGATCGTTCTTATTTCAGCTATTTGATATAGTGGTCCGATCTTAATAGCATTTTGCATTTATATATGAGGAGCATTGTAAAACTAATAAATGCCGAGTTTGGTCAAGATATCTTGACAAAGAAAATGTTTGTTTATACAACAACTTAATTTCCGACCGATCGTTCTTATGGCAGCTATATGATTTAGGGGTCCGATGTTAATAGGATTTTTCCTATATATGAGGGTATAGTAAAACTAATAATTGCCGAGTTTGGTCAAGATATCTTGACAAACAAAATGTTTTTTCATACAACAACTTAATTTTCGACCGATCGTTCTTATTTCAGCTATTTGATATAGTGGTCCGATCTTAATAGGATTTTGCCTATATATGAGGAGTATAGGAAAACTAATAAATGCCGAGTTTGGTCAAGATATCTTGAAAAACAAAATGTTTTTTCATACAACAGCTTGGTTTCGACCGATCGTTCCAGCTATATGATATAGTTGTCAGATCCTAATAGGATTTTGCATATATATATGAGGAGTATAGTAAAACTAATAAATGCCGAGTTTGGTCAAGATATCTTGAAAAACAAAATGATTTTTCGTACAAAAAGTTAGTTTTTGACCGATCGTTCCTATGGCAGCTATTTGATATAGCTATATGCCGAGTTTGGTCAAGATATCTTGACAAACAAAATGTTTTTTCATACAACAACTTAATTTCGACCGATCGTTCTTATGGCAGCTATATGATTTAGTGGTCCGACCTTAATAGGATTTTGCCTATATATGAGGGGTATAGTAAAACTAATAAACGCCGAGATTGGTCAAGATATCTTGACAAACAAACTTTTTGTTCATACAACAACTTAATTTTCAACCGATCGTTCCTATGGCAGCTATATGATAAATTGTCAGATCCCAATAGGATTTTGCATATACATATGAGGAGTATAGTAAAACTAATAAATGCCGAGTTTGGTCAAGATATCTTGAAAAACAAAATGATTTTTCGTACAAAAATTTAGTTTTTGACCGATCGTTCCTATGGCACCTATATGATATAGTGGTCAGATCTTTATAGGATTTTGCATATATATATGAGGAGCATTGTAAAACTAATAAATGCCGAGTTTGGTCAAGATATCTTGACAAACAAAATGTTTGTTCATACAACAACCTAATTTCCGACCGATTGTTGTTATGGCAGCTATATGACTTAGGGGTCCGATCTTAATAGAATTTGCATATATATGAGGAGCATTGTAAAACTAAAAAATGCCGAGTTTGGTCAAGATATCTTGACAAACAAAATGTTTGTTCATACAACAACTTAATTTCCGACCGATCGTTCTTATGGCAGCTATATGATTTAGGGGTCCGATGTTAATAGGATTTTTCCTATATATGAGGGGTATAGTAAAACTAATAATTGCCGAGTTTGGTCAAGATATCTTGACAAACAAAATGTTTTTTTCATACAACAACTTAATTTTCAACCGATCGTTCCTATGGCAGCTATATGATAAATTGTCAGATCCTAATAGGATTTTGCATATACATATGAGGAGTATAGTAAAACTAATAAATGCCGAGTTTGGTCAAGATATCTTGAAAAACAAAATGATTTTTCGTACAAAAATTTAGTTTTTGACCGATCGTTCCTAATAGGATTTTGCATATATATATGAGGAGTATAGTAAAACTAATAAATGCCGAGTTTGGTCAAGATATCTTGAAAAACAAAATGATTTTTCGTACAAAAAGTTAGTTTTTGACGATCGTTCCTATGGCAGCTATATGATATAGCTATATGCCGAGTTTGGTCAAGATATCTTGACAAACAAAATGTTTTTTCATACAACAACTTGGTTTCGACCGATCGTTCCACCTATATGATATAGTTGTCAGATCCTAATAGGATTTTGCATATATATATGAGGAGTATAGTAAAACTAATAAATGCCGAGTTTGGTCAAGATATCATGAAAAACAAAATGATTTTTCGTACAAAAAGTTAGTTTTTGCCGATCGTTCCTTTGGCAGCTATATGATATAGCTATACGCCGAGTTTGGTCAAGATATATTGACAAACAAAATGTTTTTTCATACAACAACTTAATTTCCGACCGATCGTTCTTATGGCAGCTATATGATTTAGTGGTCCGATCTTAATAGGATTTTGCCTATATATGAGGGGTATAGTAAAACTAATAAACGCCGAGATTGGTCAAGATATCTTGACAAACAAAATGTTCGTTCATACAACAACTTACTTTTCAACCGATCGTTCCTATGGCAGCTATATGATATAATTGTCAGATCCTAATAGGATTTTGCATATACAAAACTAATAAATGCCGAGTTTGGTCAAGATATCTGGAAAAACAAAATGATTTTTCGTACAAAAATTTAGTTTTTGACCGATCGTTCCTATGGCATCTATATGATATAGTGGTCAGATCTTTATAGGATTTTGCATATATATATGAGGAGCATTGTAAAACTAATAAATGCCGAGTTTGGTCAAGATATCTTGACAAACAAAATGTTTGTTCATACAACAACCTAATTTCCGACCGATTGTTGTTATGGCAGCTATATGATTTAGGGGTTCGATCTTAATAGAATTTGCATATATATATGAGGAGCATTGTAAAACTAATAAATGCCGAGTTTGGTCAAGATATCTTGACAAACAAAATGTTTGTTCATACAACAACTTAATTTCCGACCGATCGTTCTTATGGCAGCTATATGATTTAGGGGTCCGATGTTAATAGGATTTTTCCTAATATGAGGGGTATAGTAAAACTAATAAATGCCGAGTTTGGTCAAGATATTTTGACAAACAAAATGTTTTTTCATACAACAACTTAATTTTCGACCGATCGTTCTTATTTCAGCTATTTGATATAGTGGTCCGATCTTAATGGGATTTTGCCTATATATGAGGAGTATAGGAAAACTAATAAATGCCGAGTTTGGTCAAGATATCTTGAAAAACAAAATGATTTTTCGTACAAAAAGTTAGTTTTTGACCGATAGTTCCTATGGCAGCTATATTATATAGTGGTCAGATCTCAATAGGATTTTGCATTTATATATGAGGAGCATTGCAAAACTAATAAATACCGAGTTTGGTCAAGATATCTTGACAAACAAAATGTTTTTTCATACAACAACTTGGTTTCGACCGATCGTTCCAGCTATATGATATAATTGTCAGATCCTAATAGGATTTTGCATATACCTATTAGGAGTATAGTAAAACTAATAAATGCCGAGTTTGGTCAAGATATCTTGACAAACAAAATGTTTTTTCATACAACAACTTAATTTTCGACCGATTGTTCTTATTTCAGCTATTTGATATAGTGGTCCAATCTTAATAGGATTTTGCCTATATAGGAGTATAGGAAAACTAATAAATGCCGAGTTTGGTCAAGATATCTTGAAAAACAAAATGTTTTTTCATACAACAACTTTGTTTCGACCGATCGTTCCACCTATATGATATAGTTGTCAGATCCTAATAGGATTTTGCATATATATATGAGGAGTATAGTAAAACTAATAAATGCCGAGTTTGGTCAAGATATCTTGAAAAACAAAATGATTTTTCGTACAAAAATTTAGTTTTTGACCGATCGTTCCTATGGCATCTATATGATATAGTGGTCAGATCTTTATAGGATTTTGCATATATATATGAGGAGCATTGTAAAACTAATAAATGCCGAGTTTGGTCAAGATATCTTGACAAACAAAATGTTTGTTCATACAACAACCTAATTTCCGACCGATCGTTCTTATGGCAGCTATATGATTTAGGGGTCCGATGTTAATAGGATTTTTCCTATATATGAGGGGTATAGTAAAACTAATAATTGCCGAGTTTGGTCAAGATATCTTGACAAACAAAATGTTTTTCATACAACAACTTAATTTTCAACCGATCGTTCCTATGGCAGCTATATGATAAATTGTCAGATCCTAATAGGATTTTGCATATACATATGAGGAGTATAGTAAAACTAATAAATGCCGAGTTTGGTCAAGATATCTTGAAAAACAAAATGATTTTTCGTACAAAAATTTAGTTTTTGACCGATCGTTCCTAATAGGATTTTGCATATATATATGAGGAGTATAGTAAAACTAATAAATGCCGAGTTTGGTCAAGATATCTTGAAAAACAAAATGATTTTTCGTACAAAAAGTTAGTTTTTGACCGATCGTTCCTATGGCAGCTATATGATATAGCTATATGCCGAGTTTGGTCAAGATATCTTGACAAACAAAATGTTTTTTCATACAACAACTTGGTTTCGACCGATCGTTCCACCTATATGATATAGTTGTCAGATCCTAATAGGATTTTGCATATATATATGAGGAGTATAGTAAAACTAATAAATGCCGAGTTTGGTCAAGATATCATGAAAAACAAAATGATTTTCGTACAAAAAGTTAGTTTTTGCCGATCGTTCCTTTGGCAGCTATATGATATAGCTATACGCCGAGTTTGGTCAAGATATATTGACAAACAAAATGTTTTTTCATACAACAACTTAATTTCCGACCGATCGTTCTTATGGCAGCTATATGATTTAGTGGTCCGATCTTAATAGGATTTTGCCTATATATGAGGGGTATAGTAAAACTAATAAACGCCGAGATTGGTCAAGATATCTTGACAAACAAAATGTTCGTTCATACAACAACTTACTTTTCAACCGATCGTTCCTATGGCAGCTATATGATATAATTGTCAGATCCTAATAGGATTTTGCATATACAAAACTAATAAATGCCGAGTTTGGTCAAGATATCTGGAAAAACAAAATGATTTTTCGTACAAAAATTTAGTTTTTGACCGATCGTTCCTATGGCATCTATATGATATAGTGGTCAGATCTTTATAGGATTTTGCATATATATATGAGGAGCATTGTAAAACTAATAAATGCCGAGTTTGGTCAAGATATCTTGACAAACAAAATGTTTGTTCATACAACAACCTAATTTCCGACCGATTGTTGTTATGGCAGCTATATGATTTAGGGGTTCGATCTTAATAGAATTTGCATATATATATGAGGAGCATTGTAAAACTAATAAATGCCGAGTTTGGTCAAGATATCTTGACAAACAAAATGTTTGTTCATACAACAACTTCATTTCCGACCGATCGTTCTTATGGCAGCTATATGATTTAGGGGTCCGATGTTAATAGGATTTTTCCTATATATGAGGAGTTTAGTAAAACTAATAAATGCCGAGTTTGGTCAATATATCTTGACAAACAAAATGTTTTTTCATACAACAACTTAATTTTCGTCCGATCGTTCTTATTTCAGCTATTTGATATAGTGGTCCGATCTTAATGGGATTTTGCCTATATATGAGGAGTATAGGAAAACTAATAAATGCCGAGTTTGGTCAAGATATCTTGAAAAACAAAATGATTTTTCGTACAAAAAGTTAGGTTTTGACCGATAGTTCCTATGGCAGCTATATGATATAGTGGTCAGATCTCAATAGGATTTTGCATTTATATATGAGGAGCATTGTAAAACTAATAAATGCCGAGTTTGGTCAAGATATCTTGACAAACAAAATGTTTGCTCATACAACAACTTAATTTCCGACCGATCGTTCTTATGGCAGCTATATGATATAGTGGTCAGATCTTAATAGGATTTTGCATTTATATATGGGGAGCATTGTAAAACTAATAAATGCCGAGTTTGGTCAAGATATCTTGACAAACAAAATGTTTGTTCATACAACAACTTAAGTTCCGTCGATCGTTCTTATGGCAGCTATATGATTTAGGGGTCCGATGTTAATAGGATTTTACATATATATATGAGGAGCATTGTAAAACTAATAAATGCCGAGTTTGGTCAAGATATCTTGACAAACAAAATGTTTGTTCATACAACAACTTAATTTCCGACCGATCGTTTTTATGGCAGCTATATGATTTAGGGGTCCGATGTTAATAGGATTTTTCCTATATATGAGGGGTATAGTAAAACTAATAAATGCCGAGTTTGGTGAAGATATCTTGACAAACAAAATGTTTTTTCATACAAAAACTTAATTTTCGACCGATCGTTCTTATTTCAGCTATTTGATATAGTGGTCCGATCTTAATAGGATTTTGCCTATATATGAGGAGTATACTAAAACTAATAAATGCCGAGTTTGGTCAAGATATTTTGAAAAACAAAATGATTTTTCGTACAAAAAGTTAGTTTTTGACCGATAGTTCCTATGGCAGCTATATGATATAGTGGTCACATCTTAATAGGATTTTTCATTTATATATGAGGAGCATTGTAAAACTAATAAATGCCGAGTTTGGTCAAGATATCTTGCCAAACAAAATGTTTGTTCATACAACAACTTAATTTCCGACCGATTGTTCTTATGGCAGCTATATGATTTAGGGGTCCGATCTTAATAGGATTTTTCCTATATATGAGGGGTATAGTAAAACTAATAATTGCCGAGTTTGGTCAAGATATCTTGACAAACAAAATGTTTTTTCATACAACAACTTAATTTTCGACCGATCGTTCTTATTTCAGCTATTTGATATAATGGTCCGATCATATTAGGATTTTGCCTATATATGAGGAGTATAGGAAAACTAATAAATGCCGAGTTTGGTCAAGATATCTTGAAAAACAAAATGATTTTTCGTACAAAAAGTTAGTTTTTGACCGATCGTTCCTATGGCAGCTATATGATATAGCTATATGCCGAGCTTGGTCATGATATCTTGACAAACAAAATGATTTTTCGTACAAAAATTTAGTTTTTGACCGATCGTTCTAATGGCACCTATATGATATAGTGGTCAGTTCTTTATAGGATTTTGCATATATATATATGAGGACCATTGTAAAACTAATAAATGCCGGTTTTGGTCAAGATATCTTGACAAACAAAATGTTTGTTCATACAACAACTTAATTTCCGACCGATCGTTCTAATGGCAGCTATATGATTTAGGGGTCCGATGTTAATAGGATTTTTCCTATATATGAGGGGTATAGTAAAACTAATAAATGCCGAGTTTGGTCAAGATATCTTGACAAACAAAATGTTTGTTCATACAACAACTTAATTTTCGACCGATCGTTCTTATTTCAGCTATTTGATATAGTGGTCCGATCTTAATGGGATTTTGCCTATATATGAGGAGTATAGGAAAACTAATAAATGCCGAGTTTGGTCAAGATATCTTGAAAAACAAAATGATTTTTCGTACAAAAAGTTAATTTTTGACCGATAGTTCCTATGGCAGCTATATGATATAGTGGTCAGATCTTAATAGGATTTTGCATTTATATATGAGGAGCATTGTAAAACTAATAAATGCCGAGTTTGGTCAAGATATCTTGACAAACAAAATGTTTGTTCATACAACAACTTAATTTCCGACCGATCGTTCTTATGGCAGCTATATGATATAGTGGTCAGATCTTAATAGGATTTGCATTTAAATATGAGGAGCATTGTAAAACTAATAAATGCCGAGTTTTGTCAAGATATCTTGACAAACAAAATGTTTGTTCATACAACAACTTAATTTCCGACCGATCGTTCTTATGGCAGCTATATGATTTAGGGGTCCGATCTTAATAGGATTTTCCTATATATCAGGGGTATAGTAAAACTAATAATTGCCGAGTTTGGTCAAGATATCTTGACAAACAAAATGTTTTTTCATACAACAACTTAATTTTCGACCGATCGTTCTTATTTCAGCTATTTGATATAGGGGTCAGATCTCAATAGGATTTTGCATTTATATATGAGGACATTGTAAAATTAATAAATGCGGAGTTTGGTCAAGATATCTTGAAAAACAAAATGATTTTTCGTACAAAAATTTAGTTTTTGACCGATCGTTCTAATGGCACCTATATGATATAGTGGTCAGTTCTTTATAGGATTTTGCATATATATATGAGGAGCATTGTAAAACTAATAAATGCCGAGTTTTGTCAAGATATCTTGACAAACAAAATGTTTGTTCATACAACAACTTAATTTCCGACCGATCGTTCTTATGGCAGCTATATGATTTAGGGGTCCGATCTTAATAGGATTTTGCCTATATATGAGGAGTATAGGAAAACTAATAAATGCCGAGTTTGGTCAAGATATCTTGACAAACAAATGATTTTTCGTACATAAAGTTAGTTTTTGACCGATAGTTCCTATGGCAGCTATATGATATAGTGGTCAGATCTCAATAGGATTTTGCATTTATATATGAGGAGCATTGTAAAATTAATAAATGCGGAGTTTGGTCAAGATATCTTGAAAAACAAAATGATTTTTCGTACAAAAATTAGTTTTTGACCGATCGTTCTAATGGCACCTATATGATATAGTGGTCAGTTCTTTATAGGATTTTGCATATATATATGAGGACCATTGCAAAACTAATAAATGCCGAGTTTGGTCAAGATATCTTGACAAACAAAATGTTTTTTTATTCCACAACAACTTAATTATCGACCGATAGTTCCTATGGCAGCTATATGACATAGTGGTCAGATCTTAATAGGATTTTGCATTTATATATGAGGAGCATTGTAAAAACTAATAAATGCCGAGTTTTTTCAAGATATCTTGACAAACAAAATGTTTGTTCATACAACAACTTAATTTCCGACCGATCGTTCTTATGGCAACTATATGATTTAGGGGTCCCATCTTAATAGGATTTTGCCTATATATGAGGAGCATTGTAAAACTAATAAATGCCGAGTTTGGTCAAGATATCTTGACAAACAAAATGTTTGTTCATACAACAACTTAATTTCCGACCGATCGTTCTTATGTCAGCTATATGATATAGTGGTCAGATCTTAATGGGATTTTGCCTATATATGAGGAGTATAGGAAAACTAATTAATGCCGAGTTTGGTCAAGATATCTTGACAAACAAAATGTTTTTTCGTACAACAACTTAATTTTCGACCGATAGATCCTATGACAGCTATATGATATAGTGGTCAGATCTTAATAGGATTTTGCATTTATATATGAAGAGCATTGTAAAACTAATAAATGCCGAGTTGGTCAAGATATCTTGACAAACAAAATGTTTGTTCATACAACAACTTAATTTCCGACCGATCGTTCTTATGGCAGCTATATGATTTAGGGGTCCGATCTTAATAGGATTTTGCCTATATATGAGGAGTATAGGAAAACTAATAAATGCCGAGTTTGGTCAAGATATCTTGACAAACAAAATGATTTTTCGTACATAAAGTTAGTTTTTGACCGATAGTTCCTATGGCAGCTATATGATATAGTGGTCAGATCTCAATAGGATTTGCATTTATATATGAGGAGCATTGTAAAATTAATAAATGCGGAGTTTGGTCAAGATATCTTGAAAAACAAAATGATTTTTCGTACAAAAATTTAGTTTTTGACCGATCGTTCTAATGGCACCTATATGATATAGTGGTCAGTTCTTTATAGGATTTTGCATATATATATGAGGACCATTGCAAAACTAATAAATGCCGAGTTTGGTCAAGATATCTTGACAAACAAAATGTTTTTTTTATTCCACAACAACTTAATTATCGACCGATAGTTCCTATGGCAGCTATATGACATAGTGGTCAGATCTTAATAGGATTTTGCATTTATATATGAGGAGCATTGTAAAACTAATAAATGCCGAGTTTTTTCAAGATATCTTGACAAACAAAATGTTTGTTCATACAACAACTTAATTTCCGACCGATCGTTCTTATGGCAGCTATATGATTTAGGGGTCCGATCTTAATAGGATTTTGCCTATATATGAGGAGCATTGTAAAACTAATAAATGCCGAGTTTGGTCAAGATATCTTGACAAACAAAATGTTTGTTCATACAACAACTTAATTTCCGACCGATCGTTCTTATGTCAGCTATATGATATAGTGGTCAGATCTTAATGGGATTTTGCCTATATATGAGGAGTATAGGAAAACTAATTAATGCCGAGTTTGGTCAAGATATCTTGACAAACAAAATGTTCTTTCGTACAACAACTTAATTTTCGACCGATAGATCCTATGACAGCTATATGATATAGTGGTCAGATCTTAATAGGATTTTGCATTTATATATGAAGAGCATTGTAAAACTAATAAATGCCGAGTTTGGTCAAGATATCTTGACAAATAAAATGTTTGTTCATACAACAACTTAATTTCCGACCGATCGTTCTTATGGCAGCTATATGATTTAGGGGTCCGATGTTAATAGAATTTTTCCTATATATGAGGGGTATAGTAAAACTAATAAATGCCGAGTTTGTTTAAGATATCTTGACAAACAAAATGTTTTTTCATACAACAACTTAATTTTCGACCGATCGTTCTTATTTCAGCTATTTGATATAGTGGTCCGATCTTAATAGGATTTTGCCCATATATGAGGGGTATAGTAAAACTAATAAACGCCGAGATTGGTCAAGATATCTTGACAAACAAAATGTTTTTTCATACAACAACTTAATTTTCGACCGATCGTTCCAGCTATAGGATATAGTTTTCAGATCCTAATAGGATTTTGCATATATATATGAGAGTATAATAAAACTAATAAATGCCGAGTTTGGGCAAGATATCTTGAAAAACAAAATGATTTTTCGTACAAAAAGTTAGTTTTTGGCCGATCGTTCCTATGGCATCTATATGATATAGCTATATGCCGAGTTTGGTCAAGATATCTTGACAAACAAAATGTTTGTTCATACAACAACTTAATTTCCGACCGATCGTTCTTATGGCAGCTATATGATTTAGGGGTCCAATGTTAATAGGATTTTTCCTATATATGAGGGGTATAGTAAAACTAATAAATGCCGAGTTTGATCAAGATATCTTGACAAAGATATCTTTGTCAATAGACAAACAAAATGTTTGTTCATACAACAACTTAATTTTCGACCGATCGTTCTTATTTCAGCTATTTGATATAGTGGTCCGATCTTAATAGGATTTTGCCTATATATGAGGGGTATAGTAAAACTAATAAATGCCGAGTTTGGTCAAGATATCTTGACAAACAAAATGTTTTTTCATACAACAACTTAATTTTCGACCGATCGTTCTTATTTCAGCTATTTGATATATTGGTCCGATCTTAATAGGATTTTGCCTATATATGAGGGGTATAGTAAAACTTATAAACGCCGAGATTGGTCAAGATATCTTGACAAACAAAATGTTTTTTCATACAACAACTTAATTTTCGAACGATCGTTCCAGCTATATGATATAGTTTTCAGATCCTAATAGGATTTTGCATATATATATGAGAGTATAATAAAACTAATAAATGCCGAGTTTGGGCAAGATATCTTGAAAAACAAAATGATTTTTCGTACAAAAAGTTAGTTTTTGGCCGATCGTTCCTATGGAATCTATATGATGTAGCTATATGCCGAGTTTGGTCAAGATATCTTGACAAACAAAATGTTTGTTCATACAACAACTTAATTTCCGACCGATCGTTCTTATGGCAGCTATATGATTTAGGGGTCCAATGTTAATAGGATTTTTCCTATATATGAGGGGTATAGTAAAACTAATAAATGCCGAGTTTGATCAAGATATCTTGACAAAGATATCTTTGTCAATAGACAAACAAAATGTTTGTTCATACAACAACTTAATTTTCGACCGATCGTTCTTATTTCAGCTATTTGATATAGTGGTCCGATCTTAATAGAATTTTGCCTATATATGAGGGGTATAGTAAAACTAATAAATGCCGAGTTTGGTCAAGATATCTTGACAAACAAAATGTTTTTTCATACAACAACTTAATTTTCGACCGATCGTTCTTATTTCAGCTATTTGATATAGTGGTCCGATCTTAATAGGATTTTGCCTATATATGAGGGGTATAGTAAAACTAATAAACGCCGAGATTGGTCAAGATATCTTGACAAACAAAATGTTTTTTCATACAACAACTTAATTTTCGACCGATCGTTCCAGCTATATGATATAGTTTTCAGATCCTAATAGGATTTTGCATATATATATGAGAGTATAATAAAACTAATAAATGCCGAGTTTGGGCAAGATATCTTGAAAAACAAAATGATTTTTCGTACAAAAAGTTAGTTTTGGCCGATCGTTCCTATGGAATCTATATGATGTAGCTATATGCCGAGTTTGGTCAAGATATCTTGACAAACAAAATGTTTGTTCATACAACAACTTAATTTCCGACCGATCGTTCTTATGGCAGCTATATGATTTAGGGGTCCAATGTTAATAGGATTTTTCCTATATATGAGGGGTATAGTAAAACTAATAAATGCCGAGTTTGATCAAGATATCTTGACAAAGATATCTTTGTCAATAGACAAACAAAATGTTTGTTCATACAACAACTTAATTTTCGACCGATCGTTCTTATTTCAGCTATTTGATATAGTGGTCCGATCTTAATAGGATTTTGCCTATATATGAGGGGTATAGTTAAACTAATAAATGCCGAGTTTGGTCAAGATATCTTGACAAACAAAATGTTTCGACCGATCGTTCTTATTTCAGCTATTTGATATAGTGGTCCGATCTTAATAGGATTTTGCCTATATATGAGGGTATAGTAAAACTAATAAACGCCGAGATTGGTCAAGATATCTTGACAAACAAAATGTTTGTTCATACAACAACTTAATTTCCGACCGATCGTTCTTATGGCAGCTATATGATTTAGGGGTCCAATGTTAATAGGATTTTTCCTATATATGAGGGGTATAGTAAAACTAATAAATGCCGAATTTGGTCAAGATATCTTGAAAAACAAAATGATTTTTCGTACAAAAAGTTAGTTTTTGACCGATCGTTCCTATGGCAGCTATATGATATAGCTATATGCCGAGTTTGGTCAAGATATCTTGACAAACAAAATGTTTTTTCATACAACAACTTAATTTCCGACCGATCGTTCTTATGGCAGCTATATGATATAATTGTCAGATCCTAATAGGATTTTGCATATACAAAACTAATAAATGCCGAGTTTGGTCAAGATATCTTGAAAAACAAAATGATTTTTCGTACAAAAAGTTAGTTTTTGACCGATAGTTCCTATGGCAGCTATATGATATAGTGGTCAGATCTCAATAGGATTTTTAATTATATATGAGGAGCATTGTAAAACTAATAAATGCCGAGTTTGGTCAAAATATCTTGACAAACAAAATGTTTGTGCATACAACAACTTAATTTCCGACCGATCGTTCTAATGGCAGCTATATGATATAGTGGTCAGATCTTAATAGGATTTTGCATTTATATATGGGGAGCATTGTAAAACTAATAAATGCCGAGTTTGGTTAAGATATCTTGACAAACAAAATGTTTGTTCATACAACAACTTAATTTCCGACCGATCGTTCTTATGACAGCTATATGATTTAGGGGTCCGATCTTAATAGGATTTTGCATATATATGAGGAGTATAGTAAAACTAATAAATTTCGAGTTTGGTCAAGATATCTTGAAAAACAAAATGATTTTTCGTACAAAAAGTTAGTTTTTGACCGATCGTTCCTATGGCAGCTATATGATATAGCTTTATGCCGAGTTTGGTCAAGATATCTTGACAAACAAAATGTTTGTTCATACAACAACTTAATTTCCGACCGATCGTTCTTATGGCAGCTATATGATTTAGTGGTCCGATCTTAATAGGATTTTGCCTATATAGAGGGGTATAGTCAAACTAATAAACGCCGAGATTGGTTAAGATATCTTGACAAACAAAACGTTTTTTCATACAACAACTTAATTTTCGACCGATCGTTCCTATGGCAGCTATATGATATAATTGTCAGATCCTAATAGGATTTTGCATATACATATGAGGAGTATAGTAAAACTAATAAATGCCGAGTTTGGTCAAGATATCTTGAAAAAAAAAATGATTTTTCGTACAAAAATTTAGTTTTTGACCGATCGTACCTATGGCACCTATATGATATAGTGGTCAGATCTTTATAGGATTTTGCATATATATATGAGGACCATTGTAAAACTAATAAATGCCGAGTTTGGTCAAGATATCTTGACAAACAAAATGTTTGTTCATACAACAACTTAATTTCCGCCGGATTGTTCTTATGGCAGCTATATGATTAAGGGGTCCGATCTTAATAGGATTTTGCATATATATATGAGGAGCATTGTAAAACTAATAAATGCCGAGTTTGGTCAAGATATCTTGACAAACAAAATGTTTGTTCATACAACAACTTAATTTCCGACCGATCGTTCTTATGGCAGCTATATGATTTAGGGGTCCGATGTTAATAGGATTTTTCCTATATATGAGGAGTATAGTAAAACTAATAAATGCCTAGTTTGGTCAAGATATCTTGACAAACAAAATGTTTTTTCATATAACAACTTAATTTTCGACCGATCGTTCCTTTTTCAGCTGTTTGATATAGTGGTCTGATCTTAATGGGATTTTGCCTATATATGAGGAGTATAGGAAAACTAATAAATGCCGAGTTTGGTCAAGATATCTTGAAAAACAAAATGATTTTTCGTACAAAAAGTTAGTTTTGACCGATAGTTCCTATGGCAGCTATATGATATAGTGGTCAATTCTCAATAGGATTTTGAATTTATATATGAGGAGCATTGTAAAACTAATAAATGCCGAGTTTGGTCAAGATATCTTGACAAACAAAATGTTTGTTCATACAACAACTTAATTTCCGACCGATCGTTCTTATGGCAGCTATATGATATAGTGGTCAGATCTTAATAGGATTTTGCATTTATATATGGGGAGCATTGTAAAACTAATAAATGCCGAGTTTGGTCAAGATATCTTGACAAACAAAATGTTTGTTCATACAACAACTTAATTTCCGACCGATCGTTCTTATGACAGCTATATGATTTAGGGGTCCGATCTTAATAGGATTTTGCATATATATATGAGGAGCATTGTAAAACTAATAAATGCCGAGTTTGGTCAAAATATCTTGACAAACAAAATGTTTGTTTATACAACAACTTAATTTCCGACCGATCGTTCTTATGGCAGCTATATGATTTAGGGGTCCGATGTTAATAGGATTTTTCCTATATATGAGGGGTATAGTAAAACTAATACGTGCCGAGTTTGGTGAAGATATCTTGACAAACAAAATGTTTTTTCATACAACAACTTAATTTTCGACCGATCGTTCTTATTTCAGCTATTTGATATAGTGGTCCGATCTTAATAGCATTTTGCATTTATATATGAGGAGCATTGTAAAACTAATAAATGCCGAGTTTGGTCAAGATATCTTGACAAAGAAAATGTTTGTTTATACAACAACTTAATTTCCGACCGATCGTTCTTATGGCAGCTATATGATTTAGGGGTCCGATGTTAATAGGATTTTTCCTATATATGAGGGGTATAGTAAAACTAATAATTGCCGAGTTTGGTCAAGATATCTTGACAAACAAAATGTTTTTTCATACAACAACTTAATTTTCGACCGATCGTTCTTATTTCAGCTATTTGATATAGTGGTCCGATCTTAATAGGATTTTGCCTATATATGAGGAGTATAGGAAAACTAATAAATGCCGAGTTTGGTCAAGATATCTTGAAAAACAAAATGTTTTTTCATACAACAGCTTGGTTTCGACCGATCGTTCCAGCTATATGATATAGTTGTCAGATCCTAATAGGATTTTGCATATATATATGAGGAGTATAGTAAAACTAATAAATGCCGAGTTTGGTCAAGATATCTTGAAAAACAAAATGATTTTTCGTACAAAAAGTTAGTTTTTGACCGATCGTTCCTATGGCAGCTATTTGATATAGCTATATGCCGAGTTTGGTCAAGATATCTTGACAAACAAAATGTTTTTTCATACAACAACTTAATTTCCGACCGATCGTTCTTATGGCAGCTATATGATTTAGTGGTCCGACCTTAATAGGATTTTGCCTATATATGAGGGGTATAGTAAAACTAATAAACGCCGAGATTGGTCAAGATATCTTGACAAACAAACTTTTTGTTCATACAACAACTTAATTTTCAACCGATCGTTCCTATGGCAGCTATATGATAAATTGTCAGATCCTAATAGGATTTTGCATATACATATGAGGAGTATAGTAAAACTAATAAATGCCGAGTTTGGTCAAGATATCTTGAAAAACAAAATGATTTTTCGTACAAAAATTTAGTTTTTGACCGATCGTTCCTATGGCACCTATATGATATAGTGGTCAGATCTTTATAGGATTTTGCATATATATATGAGGAGCATTGTAAAACTAATAAATGCCGAGTTTGGTCAAGATATCTTGACAAACAAAATGTTTGTTCATACAACAACCTAATTTCCGACCGATTGTTGTTATGGCAGCTATATGATTTAGGGGTCCGATCTTAATAGAATTTGCATATATATGTGAGGAGCATTGTAAAACTAAAAAATGCCGAGTTTGGTCAAGATATCTTGACAAACAAAATGTTTGTTCATACAACAACTTAATTTCCGACCGATCGTTCTTATGGCAGCTATATGATTTAGGGGTCCGATGTTAATAGGATTTTTCCTAATATGAGGGGTATAGTAAAACTAATAAATGCCGAGTTTGGTCAAGATATCTTGACAAACAAAATGTTTTTTCATACAACAACTTAATTTTCGACCGATCGTTCTTATTTCAGCTATTTGATATAGTGGTCCGATCTTAATGGGATTTTGCCTATATATGAGGAGTATAGGAAAACTAATAAATGCCGAGTTTGGTCAAGATATCTTGAAAAACAAAATGATTTTTCGTACAAAAAGTTAGTTTTTGACCGATAGTTCCTATGGCAGCTATATGATATAGTGGTCAGATCTCAATAGGATTTTGCATTTATATATGAGGAGCATTGTAAAACTAATAAATACCGAGTTTGGTCAAGATATCTTGACAAACAAAATGTTTTTTCATACAACAACTTGGTTTCGACCGATCGTTCCAGCTATATGATATAATTGTCAGATCCTAATAGGATTTTGCATATACCTATTAGGAGTATAGTAAAACTAATAAATGCCGAGTTTGGTCAAGATATCTTGACAAACAAAATGTTTTTTCATACAACAACTTAATTTTCGACCGATTGTTCTTATTTCAGCTATTTGATATAGTGGTCCGATCTTAATAGGATTTTGCCTATATAGGAGTATAGGAAAACTAATAAATGCCGAGTTTGGTCAAGATATCTTGAAAAACAAAATGTTTTTTCATACAACAACTTGGTTTCGACCGATCGTTCCACCTATATGATATAGTTGTCAGATCCTAATAGGATTTTGCATATATATATGAGGAGTATAGTAAAACTAATAAATGCCGAGTTTGGTCAAGATATCTTGAAAAACAAAATGATTTTTCGTACAAAAATTTAGTTTTTGACCGATCGTTCCTATGGCATCTATATGATATAGTGGTCAGATCTTTATAGGATTTTGCATATATATATGAGGAGCATTGTAAAACTAATAAATGCCGAGTTTGGTCAAGATATCTTGACAAACAAAATGTTTGTTCATACAACAACCTAATTTCCGACCGATCGTTCTTATGGCAGCTATATGATTTAGGGGTCCGATGTTAATAGGATTTTTCCTATATATGAGGGGTATAGTAAAACTAATAATTGCCGAGTTTGGTCAAGATATCTTGACAAACAAAATGTTTTTTCATACAACAACTTAATTTTCAACCGATCGTTCCTATGGCAGCTATATGATAAATTGTCAGATCCTAATAGGATTTTGCATATACATATGAGGAGTATAGTAAAACTAATAAATGCCGAGTTTGGTCAAGATATCTTGAAAAACAAAATGATTTTTCGTACAAAAATTTAGTTTTTGACCGATCGTTCCTAATAGGATTTTGCATATATATATGAGGAGTATAGTAAAACTAATAAATGCCGAGTTTGGTCAAGATATCTTGAAAAACAAAATGATTTTTCGTACAAAAAGTTAGTTTTTGACCGATCGTTCCTATGGCAGCTATATGATATAGCTATATGCCGAGTTTGGTCAAGATATCTTGACAAACAAAATGTTTTTTCATACAACAACTTGGTTTCGACCGATCGTTCCACCTATATGATATAGTTGTCAGATCCTAATAGGATTTTGCATATATATATGAGGAGTATAGGAAAACTAATAAATGCCGAGTTTGGTCAAGATATCTTGAAAAACAAAATGATTTTTCGTACAAAAAGTTAGTTTTTGACCGATAGTTCCTATGGCAGCTATATGATATAGTGGTCAGATCTCAATAGGATTTTGCATTTATATATGAGGAGCATTGTAAAACTAATAAATACCGAGTTTGGTCAAGATATCTTGACAAACAAAATGTTTTTTCATACAACAACTTGGTTTCGACCGATCGTTCCAGCTATATGATATAATTGTCAGATCCTAATAGGATTTTGCATATACCTATTAGGAGTATAGTAAAACTAATAAATGCCGAGTTTGGTCAAGATATCTTGACAAACAAAATGTTTTTTCATACAACAACTTAATTTTCGACCGATCGTTCTTATTTCAGCTATTTGATATAGTGGTCCGATCTTAATAGGATTTTGCCTATATATGAGGAGTATAGGAAAACTAATAAATGCCGAGTTTGGTCAAGATATCTTGAAAAACAAAATGTTTTTTCATACAACAGCTTGGTTTCGACCGATCGTTCCAGCTATATGATATAGTTGTCAGATCCTAATAGGATTTTGCATATATATATGAGGAGTATAGTAAAACTAATAAATGCCGAGTTTGGTCAAGATATCTTGAAAAACAAAATGATTTTTCGTACAAAAAGTTAGTTTTTGACCGATCGTTCCTATGGCAGCTATTTGATATAGCTATATGCCGAGTTTGGTCAAGATATCTTGACAAACAAAATGTTTTTTCATACAACAACTTAATTTCCGACCGATCGTTCTTATGGCAGCTATATGATTTAGTGGTCCGACCTTAATAGGATTTTGCCTATATATGAGGGGTATAGTAAAACTAATAAACGCCGAGATTGGTCAAGATATCTTGACAAACAAACTTTTTGTTCATACAACAACTTAATTTTCAACCGATCGTTCCTATGGCAGCTATATGATAAATTGTCAGATCCTAATAGGATTTTGCATATACATATGAGGAGTATAGTAAAACTAATAAATGCCGAGTTTGGTCAAGATATCTTGAAAAACAAAATGATTTTTCGTACAAAAATTTAGTTTTGACCGATCGTTCCTATGGCACCTATATGATATAGTGGTCAGATCTTTATAGGATTTTGCATATATATATGAGGAGCATTGTAAAACTAATAAATGCCGAGTTTGGTCAAGATATCTTGACAAACAAAATGTTTGTTCATACAACAACCTAATTTCCGACCGATTGTTGTTATGGCAGCTATATGATTTAGGGGTCCGATCTTAATAGAATTTGCATATATATGTGAGGAGCATTGTAAAACTAAAAAATGCCGAGTTTGGTCAAGATATCTTGACAAACAAAATGTTTGTTCATACAACAACTTAATTTCCGACCGATCGTTCTTATGGCAGCTATATGATTTAGGGGTCCGATGTTAATAGGATTTTTCCTAATATGAGGGGTATAGTAAAACTAATAAATGCCGAGTTTGGTCAAGATATCTTGACAAACAAAATGTTTTTTCATACAACAACTTAATTTTCGACCGATCGTTCTTATTTCAGCTATTTGATATAGTGGTCCGATCTTAATGGGATTTTGCCTATATATGAGGAGTATAGGAAAACTAATAAATGCCGAGTTTGGTCAAGATATCTTGAAAAACAAAATGATTTTTCGTACAAAAAGTTAGTTTTTGACCGATAGTTCCTATGGCAGCTATATGATATAGTGGTCAGATCTCAATAGGATTTTGCATTTATATATGAGGAGCATTGTAAAACTAATAAATACCGAGTTTGGTCAAGATATCTTGACAAACAAAATGTTTTTTCATACAACAACTTGGTTTCGACCGATCGTTCCAGCTATATGATATAATTGTCAGATCCTAATAGGATTTTGCATATACCTATTAGGAGTATAGTAAAACTAATAAATGCCGAGTTTGGTCAAGATATCTTGACAAACAAAATGTTTTTCATACAACAACTTAATTTTCGACCGATTGTTCTTATTTCAGCTATTTGATATAGTGGTCCGATCTTAATAGGATTTTGCCTATATAGGAGTATAGGAAAACTAATAAATGCCGAGTTTGGTCAAGATATCTTGAAAAACAAAATGTTTTTTCATACAACAACTTGGTTTCGACCGATCGTTCCACCTATATGATATAGTTGTCAGATCCTAATAGGATTTTGCATATATATATGAGGAGTATAGTAAAACTAATAAATGCCGAGTTTGGTCAAGATATCTTGAAAAACAAAATGATTTTTCGTACAAAAATTTAGTTTTTGACCGATCGTTCCTATGGCATCTATATGATATAGTGGTCAGATCTTTATAGGATTTTGCATATATATATGAGGAGCATTGTAAAACTAATAAATGCCGAGTTTGGTCAAGATATCTTGACAAACAAAATGTTTGTTCATACAACAACCTAATTTCCGACCGATCGTTCTTATGGCAGCTATATGATTTAGGGGTCCGATGTTAATAGGATTTTTCCTATATATGAGGGGTATAGTAAAACTAATAATTGCCGAGTTTGGTCAAGATATCTTGACAAACAAAATGTTTTTTCATACAACAACTTAATTTTCAACCGATCGTTCCTATGGCAGCTATATGATAAATTGTCAGATCCTAATAGGATTTTGCATATACATATGAGGAGTATAGTAAAACTAATAAATGCCGAGTTTGGTCAAGATATCTTGAAAAACAAAATGATTTTTCGTACAAAAATTTAGTTTTTGACCGATCGTTCCTAATAGGATTTTGCATATATATATGAGGAGTATAGTAAAACTAATAAATGCCGAGTTTGGTCAAGATATCTTGAAAAACAAAATGATTTTTCGTACAAAAAGTTAGTTTTTGACCGATCGTTCCTATGGCAGCTATATGATATAGCTATATGCCGAGTTTGGTCAAGATATCTTGACAAACAAAATGTTTTTTCATACAACAACTTGGTTTCGACCGATCGTTCCACCTATATGATATAGTTGTCAGATCCTAATAGGATTTTGCATATATATATGAGGAGTATAGTAAAACTAATAAATGCCGAGTTTGGTCAAGATATCATGAAAAACAAAATGATTTTTCGTACAAAAAGTTAGTTTTTGCCGATCGTTCCTTTGGCAGCTATATGATATAGCTATACGCCGAGTTTGGTCAAGATATATTGACAAACAAAATGTTTTTTCATACAACAACTTAATTTCCGACCGATCGTTCTTATGGCAGCTATATGATTTAGTGGTCCGATCTTAATAGGATTTTGCCTATATATGAGGGGTATAGTAAAACTAATAAACGCCGAGATTGGTCAAGATATCTTGACAAACAAAATGTTCGTTCATACAACAACTTACTTTTCAACCGATCGTTCCTATGGCAGCTATATGATATAATTGTCAGATCCTAATAGGATTTTGCATATACAAAACTAATAAATGCCGAGTTTGGTCAAGATATCTGGAAAAACAAAATGATTTTTCGTACAAAAATTTAGTTTTTGACCGATCGTTCCTATGGCATCTATATGATATAGTGGTCAGATCTTTATAGGATTTTGCATATATATATGAGGAGCATTGTAAAACTAATAAATGCCGAGTTTGGTCAAGATATCTTGACAAACAAAATGTTTGTTCATACAACAACCTAATTTCCGACCGATTGTTGTTATGGCAGCTATATGATTTAGGGGTTCGATCTTAATAGAATTTGCATATATATATGAGGAGCATTGTAAAACTAATAAATGCCGAGTTTGGTCAAGATATCTTGACAAACAAAATGTTTGTTCATACAACAACTTCATTTCCGACCGATCGTTCTTATGGCAGCTATATGATTTAGGGGTCCGATGTTAATAGGATTTTTCCTATATATGAGGAGTTTAGTAAAACTAATAAATGCCGAGTTTGGTCAATATATCTTGACAAACAAAATGTTTTTTCATACAACAACTTAATTTTCGTCCGATCGTTCTTATTTCAGCTATTTGATATAGTGGTCCGATCTTAATGGGATTTTGCCTATATATGAGGAGTATAGGAAAACTAATAAATGCCGAGTTTGGTCAAGATATCTTGAAAAACAAAATGATTTTTCGTACAAAAAGTTAGGTTTTGACCGATAGTTCCTATGGCAGCTATATGATATAGTGGTCAGATCTCAATAGGATTTTGCATTTATATATGAGGAGCATTGTAAAACTAATAAATGCCGAGTTTGGTCAAGATATCTTGACAAACAAAATGTTTGCTCATACAACAACTTAATTTCCGACCGATCGTTCTTATGGCAGCTATATGATATAGTGGTCAGATCTTAATAGGATTTTGCATTTATATATGGGGAGCATTGTAAAACTAATAAATGCCGAGTTTGGTCAAGATATCTTGACAAACAAAATGTTTGTTCATACAGCAACTTAAGTTCCGTCGATCGTTCTTATGGCAGCTATATGATTTAGGGGTCCGATGTTAATAGGATTTTACATATATATATGAGGAGCATTGTAAAACTAATAAATGCCGAGTTTGGTCAAGATATCTTGACAAACAAAATGTTTGTTCATACAACAACTTAATTTCCGACCGATCGTTTTTATGGCAGCTATATGATTTAGGGGTCCGATGTTAATAGGATTTTTCCTATATATGAGGGGTATAGTAAAACTAATAAATGCCGAGTTTGGTGAAGATATCTTGACAAACAAAATGTTTTTTCATACAAAAACTTAATTTTCGACCGATCGTTCTTATTTCAGCTATTTGATATAGTGGTCCGATCTTAATAGGATTTTGCCTATATATGAGGAGTATACTAAAACTAATAAATGCCGAGTTTGGTCAAGATATTTTGAAAAACAAAATGATTTTTCGTACAAAAAGTTAGTTTTTGACCGATAGTTCCTATGGCAGCTATATGATATAGTGGTCACATCTTAATAGGATTTTTCATTTATATATGAGGAGCATTGTAAAACTAATAAATGCCGAGTTTGGTCAAGATATCTTGCCAAACAAAATGTTTGTTCATACAACAACTTAATTTCCGACCGATTGTTCTTATGGCAGCTATATGATTTAGGGGTCCGATCTTAATAGGATTTTTCCTATATATGAGGGGTATAGTAAAACTAATAATTGCCGAGTTTGGTCAAGATATCTTGACAAACAAAATGTTTTTTCATACAACAACTTAATTTTCGACCGATCGTTCTTATTTCAGCTATTTGATATAATGGTCCGATCATATTAGGATTTTGCCTATATATGAGGAGTATAGGAAAACTAATAAATGCCGAGTTTGGTCAAGATATCTTGAAAAACAAAATGATTTTTCGTACAAAAAGTTAGTTTTTGACCGATCGTTCCTATGGCAGCTATATGATATAGCTATATGCCGAGCTTGGTCATGATATCTTGACAAACAAAATGATTTTTCGTACAAAAATTTAGTTTTTGACCGATCGTTCTAATGGCACCTATATGATATAGTGGTCAGTTCTTTATAGGATTTTGCATATATATATATATGAGGACCATTGTAAAACTAATAAATGCCGGTTTTGGTCAAGATATCTTGACAAACAAAATGTTTGTTCATACAACAACTTAATTTCCGACCGATCGTTCTAATGGCAGCTATATGATTTAGGGGTCCGATGTTAATAGGATTTTTCCTATATATGAGGGGTATAGTAAAACTAATAAATGCCGAGTTTGGTCAAGATATCTTGACAAACAAAATGTTTGTTCATACAACAACTTAATTTTCGACCGATCGTTCTTATTTCAGCTATTTGATATAGTGGTCCGATCTTAATGGGATTTTGCCTATATATGAGGAGTATAGGAAAACTAATAAATGCCGAGTTTGGTCAAGATATCTTGAAAAACAAAATGATTTTTCGTACAAAAAGTTAATTTTTGACCGATAGTTCCTATGGCAGCTATATGATATAGTGGTCAGATCTTAATAGGATTTTGCATTTATATATGAGGAGCATTGTAAAACTAATAAATGCCGAGTTTGGTCAAGATATCTTGACAAACAAAATGTTTGTTCATACAACAACTTAATTTCCGACCGATCGTTCTTATGGCAGCTATATGATATAGTGGTCAGATCTTAATAGGATTTTGCATTTAAATATGAGGAGCATTGTAAAACTAATAAATGCCGAGTTTTGTCAAGATATCTTGACAAACAAAATGTTTGTTCATACAACAACTTAATTTCCGACCGATCGTTCTTATGGCAGCTATATGATTTAGGGGTCCGATCTTAATAGGATTTTTCCTATATATCAGGGGTATAGTAAAACTAATAATTGCCGAGTTTGGTCAAGATATCTTGACAAACAAAATGTTTTTTCATACAACAACTTAATTTTCGACCGATCGTTCTTATTTCAGCTATTTGATATAGGGGTCAGATCTCAATAGGATTTTGCATTTATATATGAGGAGCATTGTAAAATTAATAAATGCGGAGTTTGGTCAAGATATCTTGAAAAACAAAATGATTTTTCGTACAAAAATTTAGTTTTTGACCGATCGTTCTAATGGCACCTATATGATATAGTGGTCAGTTCTTTATAGGATTTTGCATATATATATGAGGAGCATTGTAAAACTAATAAATGCCGAGTTTTGTCAAGATATCTTGACAAACAAAATGTTTGTTCATACAACAACTTAATTTCCGACCGATCGTTCTTATGGCAGCTATATGATTTAGGGGTCCGATCTTAATAGGATTTTGCCTATATATGAGGAGTATAGGAAAACTAATAAATGCCGAGTTTGGTCAAGATATCTTGACAAACAAAATGATTTTTCGTACATAAAGTTAGTTTTTGACCGATAGTTCCTATGGCAGCTATATGATATAGTGGTCAGATCTCAATAGGATTTTGCATTTATATATGAGGAGCATTGTAAAATTAATAAATGCGGAGTTTGGTCAAGATATCTTGAAAAACAAAATGATTTTTCGTACAAAAATTTAGTTTTTGACCGATCGTTCTAATGGCACCTATATGATATAGTGGTCAGTTCTTTATAGGATTTTGCATATATATATGAGGACCATTGCAAAACTAATAAATGCCGAGTTTGGTCAAGATATCTTGACAAACAAAATGTTTTTTTTATTCCACAACAACTTAATTATCGACCGATAGTTCCTATGGCAGCTATATGACATAGTGGTCAGATCTTAATAGGATTTTGCATTTATATATGAGGAGCATTGTAAAACTAATAAATGCCGAGTTTTTTCAAGATATCTTGACAAACAAAATGTTTGTTCATACAACAACTTAATTTCCGACCGATCGTTCTTATGGCAACTATATGATTTAGGGGTCCCATCTTAATAGGATTTTGCCTATATATGAGGAGCATTGTAAAACTAATAAATGCCGAGTTTGGTCAAGATATCTTGACAAACAAAATGTTTGTTCATACAACAACTTAATTTCCGACCGATCGTTCTTATGTCAGCTATATGATATAGTGGTCAGATCTTAATGGGATTTTGCCTATATATGAGGAGTATAGGAAAACTAATTAATGCCGAGTTTGGTCAAGATATCTTGACAAACAAAATGTTTTTTCGTACAACAACTTAATTTTCGACCGATAGATCCTATGACAGCTATATGATATAGTGGTCAGATCTTAATAGGATTTTGCATTTATATATGAAGAGCATTGTAAAACTAATAAATGCCGAGTTTGGTCAAGATATCTTGACAAACAAAATGTTTGTTCATACAACAACTTAATTTCCGACCGATCGTTCTTATGGCAGCTATATGATTTAGGGGTCCGATCTTAATAGGATTTTGCCTATATATGAGGAGTATAGGAAAACTAATAAATGCCGAGTTTGGTCAAGATATCTTGACAAACAAAATGATTTTTCGTACATAAAGTTAGTTTTTGACCGATAGTTCCTATGGCAGCTATATGATATAGTGGTCAGATCTCAATAGGATTTTGCATTTATATATGAGGAGCATTGTAAAATTAATAAATGCGGAGTTTGGTCAAGATATCTTGAAAAACAAAATGATTTTTCGTACAAAAATTTAGTTTTTGACCGATCGTTCTAATGGCACCTATATGATATAGTGGTCAGTTCTTTATAGGATTTTGCATATATATATGAGGACCATTGCAAAACTAATAAATGCCGAGTTTGGTCAAGATATCTTGACAAACAAAATGTTTTTTTTATTCCACAACAACTTAATTATCGACCGATAGTTCCTATGGCAGCTATATGACATAGTGGTCAGATCTTAATAGGATTTTGCATTTATATATGAGGAGCATTGTAAAACTAATAATGCCGAGTTTTTTCAAGATATCTTGACAAACAAAATGTTTGTTCATACAACAACTTAATTTCCGACCGATCGTTCTTATGGCAGCTATATGATTTAGGGGTCCGATCTTAATAGGATTTTGCCTATATATGAGGAGCATTGTAAAACTAATAAATGCCGAGTTTGGTCAAGATATCTTGACAAACAAAATGTTTGTTCATACAACAACTTAATTTCCGACCGATCGTTCTTATGTCAGCTATATGATATAGTGGTCAGATCTTAATGGGATTTTGCCTATATATGAGGAGTATAGGAAAACTAATTAATGCCGAGTTTGGTCAAGATATCTTGACAAACAAAATGTTCTTTCGTACAACAACTTAATTTTCGACCGATAGATCCTATGACAGCTATATGATATAGTGGTCAGATCTTAATAGGATTTTGCATTTATATATGAAGAGCATTGTAAAACTAATAAATGCCGAGTTTGGTCAAGATATCTTGACAAATAAAATGTTTGTTCATACAACAACTTAATTTCCGACCGATCGTTCTTATGGCAGCTATATGATTTAGGGGTCCGATGTTAATAGAATTTTTCCTATATATGAGGGGCATAGTAAAACTAATAAATGCCGAGTTTGTTTAAGATATCTTGACAAACAAAATGTTTTTTCATACAACAACTTAATTTTCGACCGATCGTTCTTATTTCAGCTATTTGATATAGTGGTCCGATCTTAATAGGATTTTGCCCATATATGAGGGGTATAGTAAAACTAATAAACGCCGAGATTGGTCAAGATATCTTGACAAACAAAATGTTTTTCATACAACAACTTAATTTTCGACCGATCGTTCCAGCTATAGGATATAGTTTTCAGATCCTAATAGGATTTTGCATATATATATGAGAGTATAATAAAACTAATAAATGCCGAGTTTGGGCAAGATATCTTGAAAAACAAAATGATTTTTCGTACAAAAAGTTAGTTTTTGGCCGATCGTTCCTATGGCATCTATATGATATAGCTATATGCCGAGTTTGGTCAAGATATCTTGACAAACAAAATGTTTGTTCATACAACAACTTAATTTCCGACCGATCGTTCTTATGGCAGCTATATGATTTAGGGGTCCAATGTTAATAGGATTTTTCCTATATATGAGGGGTATAGTAAAACTAATAAATGCCGAGTTTGATCAAGATATCTTGACAAAGATATCTTTGTCAATAGACAAACAAAATGTTTGTTCATACAACAACTTAATTTTCGACCGATCGTTCTTATTTCAGCTATTTGATATAGTGGTCCGATCTTAATAGAATTTTGCCTATATATGAGGGGTATAGTAAAACTAATAAATGCCGAGTTTGGTCAAGATATCTTGACAAACAAAATGTTTTTTCATACAACAACTTAATTTTCGACCGATCGTTCTTATTTCAGCTATTTGATATAGTGGTCCGATCTTAATAGGATTTTGCCTATATATGAGGGGTATAGTAAAACTAATAAACGCCGAGATTGGTCAAGATATCTTGACAAACAAAATGTTTTTTCATACAACAACTTAATTTTCGACCGATCGTTCCAGCTATATGATATAGTTTTCAGATCCTAATAGGATTTTGCATATATATATGAGAGTATAATAAAACTAATAAATGCCGAGTTTGGGCAAGATATCTTGAAAAACAAAATGATTTTTCGTACAAAAAGTTAGTTTTTGGCCGATCGTTCCTATGGAATCTATATGATGTAGCTATATGCCGAGTTTGGTCAAGATATCTTGACAAACAAAATGTTTGTTCATACAACAACTTAATTTCCGACCGATCGTTCTTATGGCAGCTATATGATTTAGGGGTCCAATGTTAATAGGATTTTTCCTATATAGGGGTATAGTAAAACTAATAAATGCCGAGTTTGATCAAGATATCTTGACAAAGATATCTTTGTCAATAGACAAACAAAATGTTTGTTCATACAACAACTTAATTTTCGACCGATCGTTCTTATTTCAGCTATTTGATATAGTGGTCCGATCTTAATAGGATTTTGCCTATATATGAGGGGTATAGTAAAACTAATAAATGCCGAGTTTGGTCAAGATATCTTGACAAACAAAATGTTTCGACCGATCGTTCTTATTTCAGCTATTTGATATAGTGGTCCGATCTTAATAGGATTTTGCCTATATATGAGGGGTATAGTAAAACTAATAAACGCCGAGATTGGTCAAGATATCTTGACAAACAAAATGTTTGTTCATACAACAACTTAATTTCCGACCGATCGTTCTTATGGCAGCTATATGATTTAGGGGTCCAATGTTAATAGGATTTTTCCTATATATGAGGGGTATAGTAAAACTAATAAATGCCGAGTTTGATCAAGATATCTTGACAAAGATATCTTTGTCAATAGACAAACAAAATGTTTGTTCATACAACAACTTAATTTTCGACCGATCGTTCTTATTTCAGCTATTTGATATAGTGGTCCGATCTTAATAGGATTTTGCCTATATATGAGGGGTATAGTAAAACTAATAAACGCCGAGATTGGTCAAGATATCTTGACAAACAAAATGTTTTTTCAAACAACAACTTAATTTTCGACGGATACAACAACTTAATTTTCGACCGATCGTTCTTACTTCAGCTATTTGATATAATGGTCCGATCTTAATGGGATTTTGCCTATATATGAGGAGTATAGGAAAACTAATTAATGCCGAGTTTGGTCAAGATATCTTGACAAACAAAATGTTTTTTCGTACAACAACTTAATTTTCGACCGATATATCCTATGACAGCTATATGATATAGTGGTCAGATCTTAATAGGATTTTGCATTTATATATGAGGAGCATTGTAAAACTAATAAATGCCGAGTTTGGTCAAGATCTTGACAACCAAAATGTTTGTTCATACAAAAACTTAATTTCCGACCGATCGTTCTTATGGCAGCTATATGATTTAGGGGTCCGATGTTAATAGAATTTTTCCTATATATGAGGGGTATAGTAAAACTAATAAATGCCGAGTTTGGTCAAGATATCTTGACAAACAAAATGTTTTTCATACAACTTAATTTTCGACCGATCGTTCTTATTTCAGCTATTTGATATAGTGGTCCGATCTTAATAGGATTTTGCCTATATATGAGGGGTATAGTAAAACTAATAAACGCCGAGATTGGTCAAGATATCTTGACAAACAAAATGTTTTTTTATACAACAACTTAATTTTCGACCGATCGTTCCAGCTATATGATATAGTTTTCAGATCCTAATAGGATTTTGCATATATATATGAGAGTATAATAAAACGAATAAATGCCGAGTTTGGGCAAGATATCTTGAAAACAAAATGATTTTTCGTACAAAAAGTTAGTTTTTGACCGATCGTTCCTATGGCATCTATATGATGTAGCTATATGCCGAGTTTGGTCAAGATATCTTGACAAACAAAATTTTTGTTCATACAACAACCTAATTTTCGACCGATCGTTCCTATGACAGCTATATGATATAGTGTTCAGATCTTAATAGGATTTTGCATTTATATATGAGGAGCATTGTAAAACTAATAAATGCCGAGTTTGGTCAAGATATCTTGACAAACAAAATGTTTGTTCATACAACAACTTAATTTCCGACCGATCGTTCTTATGGCAGCTATATGATATAGTGGTCAGATCTTAATAGGATTTTCCATTTATATATGGGGAGCATTGTAAAACTAATATATGCCGAGTTTGGTCAAGATATCTTGACAAACAAAATGTTTTTTTATTCCACAACAACTTAATTATCGACCGATAGTTCCTATGGCAGCTATATGACATAGTGGTCAGATCTTAATAGGATCTTGCATTTATATATGAGGAGCATTGTAAAACTAATAAATGCCGAGTTTGGTCAAGATATCTTGACAAACAAAATGTTTGTTCATACAACAACTTAATTTCCGACCGATCGTTCTTATGGCAGCTATATGATATAGTGGTCAGATCTTAATAGGATTTTGCATTTAAATATGAGGAGCATTGTAAAACTAATAAATGCCGAGTTTTGTCAAGATATCTTGACAAACAAAATGTTTGTTCATACAACAACTTAATTTCCGACCGATCGTTCTTATGGCAGCTATATGATTTAGGGGTCCGATCTTAATAGGATTTTTCCTATATATGAGGGGTATACTAAAACTAATAATTGCCGAGTTTGGTCAAGATATCTTGACAAACAAAATGTTGTTCGTTCTTATTTCAGCTATTTGATATAGTGGTCCGATCTTAATAGGATTTTGCCTATATATGAGGAGTATAGAAAAACTAATAAATGCCGAGTTTGGTCAAGATATCTTGAAAAACAAAATGATTTTTCGTACAAAAAGTTAGTTTTTGACCGATCTTTCCTATGGCAGCTATATGATATAGCTATATGCCGAGTTTGGTCAAGATATCTTGACAAACAAAATGATTTTTCGTACATAAAGTTAGTTTTTGACCGATAGTTCCTATGGCAGCTATATGATATAGTGACCAGATCTCAATAGGATTTTGCATTTATATATGAGGAGCATTGTAAAACTAATAAATGCGGAGTTTGGTCAAGATATCTTGAAAAACAAAATGATTTTTCGTACAAAAATTTAATTTTTGACCGATCGTTCTAATGGCACCTATATGATATAGTGGTCAGTTCTTTATAGGATTTTGCATATATATATGAGGACCATTGTAAAACTAATAAATGCCCAGTTTGGTCAAGATATCTTGACAAACAAAATGTTTGTTCATACAACAACTTAATTTCCGACCGATCGTTCTTATGGCAGCTATATGATTTAGGGGTCCGATGTTAATAGGATTTTTCCTATATATGATGGGTATAGTAAAGCTAATAAATGCCGAGTTTGGTCAAGATATCTGGACAAACAAAATGTTTTTTCTTACGACAACTTAATAATCGACCGATAGTTCCTATGGGAGCTATATGATATAGTGGTCAGATCTTAATAGGATTTTGTATTTATATATGTGGAGCATTGTAAAAATAATAAATGCCGAGTTTGGTCAAGATATCTTGACAAACAAAATGTTTGTTCATACAACAACTTAATTTCCGACCGATCGTTCTTATGGCAGCTATATGATTTAGGGGTCCGATGTTAATAGGATTTTTCCTATATATGAGGGGTATAGTAAAACTAATAAATGCCGAGTTTGGTCAAGACATCTTGACAAGCAAAATGTTTTTTCATACAACAACTTAATTTTCGACCGATCGTTCTTATTTCAGCTATTTGATATAGTGGTCCGATCTTAATAGGATTTTGCCTATATATGAGGGGTATAGTAAAACTAATAAACGCCGAGATTGGTCAAGATATCTTGACAAACAAAATGTTTTTTCATACAACAACTTAATTTTCGACCGATCGTTCCAGCTATATGATATAGTTTTCAGATCCTAATAGGATTTTGCATATATATATGAGAGTATAATAAAACGAATAAATGCCGAGTTTGGGCAAGATATCTTGAAAAACAAAATGATTTTTCGTACAAAAAGTTAGTTTTTGACCGATCGTTCCTATGGCATCTATATGATGTAGCTATATGCCGAGTTT
Organism: Drosophila americana; assembly: GCA_030788265.1. Lineage (NCBI taxonomy): Eukaryota > Metazoa > Arthropoda > Insecta > Diptera > Drosophilidae > Drosophila > Drosophila americana. Next base: position 60,038 of record JAURSC010000047.1, on the reverse strand, counting down.
GGTCAAGATATCTTGACAAACAAAATTTTTGTTCATACAACAACCTAATTTTCGACCGATCGTTCCTATGGCAGCTATATGATATAGTGGTCAGATCTTAATAGGATTTTGCATTTATATATGAGGAGCATTGTAAAACTAATAAATGCCGAGTTTGGTCAAGATATCTTGACAAACAAAATGTTTGTTCATACAACAACTTAATTTCCGACCGATCGTTCTTATGGCAGCTATATGATATAGTGGTCAGATCTTAATAGGATTTTCCATTTATATATGGGGAGCATTGTAAAACTAATAAATGCCGAGTTTTGTCAAGATATCTTGACAAACAAAATGTTTGTTCATACAACAACTTAATTTCCGACCGATCGTTCTTATGGCAGCTATATGATATAGTGGTCAGATCTTAATAGGATTTTCCATTTATATATGGGGAGCATTGTAAAACTAATAAATGCCGAGTTTGGTCAAGATATCTTGACAAACAAAATGTTTTTTTTATTCCAGAACAACTTAATTATCGACCGATAGTGGTCAGATCTTAATAGGATCTTGCATTTATATATGAGGAGCATTGTAAAACTAATAAATGCCGAGTTTTGTCAAGATATCTTGACAAACAAAATGTTTGTTCATACAACAACTTAATTTCCGACCGATCGTGCTTATGGCAGCTATATGATTTAGGGGTCCGATCTTAATAGGATTTTGCCTATATATGAGGAGCATTGTAAAACTAATAAATGCCGAGTTTTGTCAAGATATCTTGACAAACAAAATGTTTGTTCATACAACAACTTAATTTCCGACCGATCGTTCTTATGGCAGCTATATGATTTAGGGGTCCGATCTTACTAGGATTTTTCCTATATATGAGGGGTATAGTAAAACTAATAATTGCCGAGTTTGGTCAAGATATCTTGACAAACAAAATGTTTTTTCATACAACAACTTAATTTTCGACCGATCGTTCTTATTTCAGCTATTTGATATAGTGGTCCGATCTTAATAGGATTTTGCCTATATATGAGGAGTATAGAAAAACTAATAAATGCGGAGTTTGGTCAAGATATCTTGAAAAACAAAATGATTTTTCGTACAAAAAGTTAGTTTTTGACCGATCTTTCCTATGGCAGCTATATGATATAGCTATATGTCGAGTTTGGTCAAGATATCTTGACAAGCAAAATGTTTTTTCATACAACAACTTAATTTTCGACCGATCGTTCCAGCTATATGATATAGTTGTCAGATCCTAATAGGATTTTGCATATATATATGAGAGTATAATAAAACTAATAAATGCCGAGTTTGGGCAAGATATCTTGAAAAACAAAATGATTTTTCGTACAAAAAGTTAGTTTTTGACCGATCGTTCCTATGGCATCTATATGATATAGCTATATGCCGAGTTTGGTGAAGATATCTTGACAAACAAAATTTTTGTTCATACAACAACCTAATTTTCGACCGATCGTTCCTATGGCAGCTATATGATATAGTGGTCAGATCTTAATAGGATTTTGCATTTATATATGAGGAGCATTGTAAAACTAATAAATGCCGATTTTGGTCAAGATATCTTGACAAACAAAATGTTTGTTCATACAACAACTTAATTTCCCACCGATCGTTCTTATGGCAGCTATATGATATAGTGGTCAGATCTTAATAGGATTTTGCATTTATATATGGGGAGCATTGTAAAACTAATATATGCCGAGTTTGGTCAAGATATCTTGACAAACAAAATTTTTGTTCATACAACAACCTAATTTTCGACCGATCGTTCCTATGGCAGCTATATGATATAGTGGTCAGATCTTAATAGGATTTTGCATTTATATATGAGGAGCATTGTAAAACTAATAAATGCCGATTTTGGTCAAGATATCTTGACAAACAAAATGTTTGTTCATACAACAACTTAATTTCCGACCGATCGTTCTTATGGCAGCTATATGATTTAGGGGTACGATCTTAATAGGATTTTGCCTATATATGAGGAGCATTGTAAAACTAATAAATGCCGAGTTTGGTCAAGATATCTTGACAAACAAAATGTTTTTTTTATTCCACAACAACTTAATTATCGACCGATAGTTCCTATGGCAGCTATATGACATAGTGGTCAGATCTTAATAGGATTTTGCATTTATATATGAGGAGCATTGTAAAACTAATAAATGCCGAGTTTGGTCAAGATATCTTGACAAGTAAAATGTTTGTTCATACAACAACTTAATTTCCGACCGATCGTTCTTATGGCAGTTTGGTCAAGATATCTTGACAAACAAAATGTTTTTTCATACAACAACTTAATTTTCGACCGATAGTTCTTATTTCAGCTATTTGATATAGTGGTCCGATCTTAATAGGATTTTGCCTATATATGAGGGGTATAGTAAAACTAATAAACGCCGAGATTGGTCAAGATATCTTGACAAACAAAATGTTTTTTCATACAACTTAATTTTCGACCGATCGTTCCAGCTATATGATATAGTTGTCAGATCCTAATAGGATTTTGCATATATATATGAGAGTATAATAAAACTAATAAATGCCGAGTTTGGTCAAGATATCTTGAAAAACAAAATGATTTTTCGTACAAAAAGTTAGTTTTTGACCGATCCTTCCTATGGCAGCTATATGATATAGCTATATGCCGAGTTTGGTCAAGATATCTTGACAAACAAAATGATTTTTCGTACATAAAGTTAGTTTTTGACCGATAGTTCCTATGGCAGCTAAATGATATAGTGGTCAGATCTCAATAGGATTTTGCATTTATATATGAGGAGCATTGTAAAACTAATAAATGCAGAGTTTGGTCAAGATATCTTAAAAAACAAAATGATTTTTCGTACAAAAATTTAGTTTTTGACAGATCGTTCTAATGGCAACTATATGATATAGTGGTCAGTTCTTTATAGGATTTTGCATATATATATGAGGACCATTGTAAAACTAATAAATGCCGAGTTTGGTCAAGATATCTTGACAAACAAAATGTTTGTTCATACAACAACTTAATTTCCGACCGATCGTTCTTATGGCAGCTATATGATTTAGGGGTCCGATGTTAATAGGATTTTTCCTATATATGAGGGGTATAGTAAATCTAATAAATGCCGAGTTTGGTCAAGATATCTTGACAAACAAATGTTTGTTCATACAATAACTTAATTTTCGACCGATCGTTCTTATTTCAGCTATTTGATATAGTGGTCCGATCTTAATGGGATTTTGCCTATATATGAGGGGTATAGTAAAACTAATAAACGCCGAGATTGGTCAAGATATCTTGACAAACAAAATGTTTTTTCATACAACAACTTAATTTTCGACCGATCGTTCCAGCTATATGATATAGTTTTCAGATCCTAATAGGATTTTGCATATATATATGAGAGTATAATAAAACGAATAAATAGATCTGACCGATATAGATATAGTGGTCAGATCTTAATAGGATTTTGCATTTATATATGAGGAGCATTGTAAAACTAATAAATGCCGAGTTTGGTCAAGATATCTTGACAAACAAAATGTTTTTTTTATTCCAGAACAACTTAATTATCGACCGATAGTGGTCAGATCTTAATAGGATCTTGCATTTATATATGAGGAGCATTGTAAAACTAATAAATGCCGAGTTTTGTCAAGATATCTTGACAAACAAAATGTTTGTTCATACAACAACTTAATTTCCGACCGATCGTGCTTATGGCAGCTATATGATTTAGGGGTCCGATCTTAATAGGATTTTGCCTATATATGAGGAGCATTGTAAAACTAATAAATGCCGAGTTTTGTCAAGATATCTTGACAAACAAAATGTTTGTTCATACAACAACTTAATTTCCGACCGATCGTTCTTATGGCAGCTATATGATTTAGGGGTCCGATCTTACTAGGATTTTTCCTATATATGAGGGGTATAGTAAAACTAATAATTGCCGAGTTTGGTCAAGATATCTTGACAAACAAAATGTTTTTTCATACAACAACTTAATTTTCGACCGATCGTTCTTATTTCAGCTATTTGATATAGTGGTCCGATCTTAATAGGATTTTGCCTATATATGAGGAGTATAGAAAAACTAATAAATGCGGAGTTTGGTCAAGATATCTTGAAAAACAAAATGATTTTTCGTACAAAAAGTTAGTTTTTGACCGATCTTTCCTATGGCAGCTATATGATATAGCTATATGTCGAGTTTGGTCAAGATATCTTGACAAGCAAAATGTTTTTTCATACAACAACTTAATTTTCGACCGATCGTTCCAGCTATATGATATAGTTGTCAGATCCTAATAGGATTTTGCATATATATATGAGAGTATAATAAAACTAATAAATGCCGAGTTTGGGCAAGATATCTTGAAAAACAAAATGATTTTTCGTACAAAAAGTTAGTTTTTGACCGATCGTTCCTATGGCATCTATATGATATAGTTATATGCCGAGTTTGGTGAAGATATCTTGACAAACAAAATTTTTGTTCATACAACAACCTAATTTTCGACCGATCGTTCCTATGGCAGCTATATGATATAGTGGTCAGATCTTAATAGGATTTTGCATTTATATATGAGGAGCATTGTAAAACTAATAAATGCCGATTTTGGTCAAGATATCTTGACAAACAAAATGTTTGTTCATACAACAACTTAATTTCCCACCGATCGTTCTTATGGCAGCTATATGATATAGTGGTCAGATCTTAATAGGATTTTGCATTTATATATGGGGAGCATTGTAAAACTAATATATGCCGAGTTTGGTCAAGATATCTTGACAAACAAAATTTTGTTCATACAACAACCTAATTTTCGACCGATCGTTCCTATGGCAGCTATATGATATAGTGGTCAGATCTTAATAGGATTTTGCATTTATATATGAGGAGCATTGTAAAACTAATAAATGCCGATTTTGGTCAAGATATCTTGACAAACAAAATGTTTGTTCATACAACAACTTAATTTCCGACCGATCGTTCTTATGGCAGCTATATGATTTAGGGGTACGATCTTAATAGGATTTTGCCTATATATGAGGAGCATTGTAAAACTAATAAATGCCGAGTTTGGTCAAGATATCTTGACAAACAAAATGTTTTTTTTATTCCACAACAACTTAATTATCGACCGATAGTTCCTATGGCAGCTATATGACATAGTGGTCAGATCTTAATAGGATTTTGCATTTATATATGAGGACCATTGTAAAACTAATAAATGCCGAGTTTGGTCTAGATATCTTGACAAGTAAAATGTTTGTTCATACAACAACTTAATTTCCGACCGATCGTTCTTATGGCAGTTTGGTCAAGATATCTTGACAAACAAAATGTTTTTTCATACAACACTTAATTTTCGACCGATAGTTCTTATTTCAGCTATTTGATATAGTGGTCCGATCTTAATAGGATTTTGCCTATATATGAGGGGTATAGTAAAACTAATAAACGCCGAGATTGGTCAAGATATCTTGACAAACAAAATGTTTTTTCATACAACTTAATTTTCGACCGATCGTTCCAGCTATATGATATAGTTGTCAGATCCTAATAGGATTTTGCATATATATATGAGAGTATAATAAAACTAATAAATGCCGAGTTTGGTCAAGATATCTTGAAAAACAAAATGATTTTTTCGTACAAAAAGTTAGTTTTTGACCGATCCTTCCTATGGCAGCTATATGATATAGCTATATGCCGAGTTTGGTCAAGATATCTTGACAAACAAAATGATTTTTCGTACATAAAGTTAGTTTTTGACCGATAGTTCCTATGGCAGCTAAATGATATAGTGGTCAGATCTCAATAGGATTTTGCATTTATATATGAGGAGCATTGTAAAACTAATAAATGCAGAGTTTGGTCAAGATATCTTAAAAAACAAAATGATTTTTCGTACAAAAATTTAGTTTTTGACAGATCGTTCTAATGGCAACTATATGATATAGTGGTCAGTTCTTTATAGGATTTTGCATATATATGAGGACCATTGTAAAACTAATAAATGCCGAGTTTGGTCAAGATATCTTGACAAACAAAATGTTTGTTCATACAACAACTTAATTTCCGACCGATCGTTCTTATGGCAGCTATATGATTTAGGGGTCCGATGTTAATAGGATTTTCCTATATATGAGGGGTATAGTAAATCTAATAAATGCCGAGTTTGGTCAAGATATCTTGACAAACAAAATGTTTGTTCATACAATAACTTAATTTTCGACCGATCGTTCTTATTTCAGCTATTTGATATAGTGGTCCGATCTTAATGGGATTTTGCCTATATATGAGGGGTATAGTAAAACTAATAAACGCCGATATAGATATAGTGGTCAGATCTTAATAGGATTTTGCATTTATATATGAGGAGCATTGTAAAACTAATAAATGCCGAGTTTGGTCAAGATATCTTGACAAACAAAATGTTTTTTCATACAACAACTTAATTTTCGACCGATCGTTCTTATTTCAGCTATTTGATATAGTGGTCCGATCTTAATAGGATTTTGCCTATATATGAGGAGTATAGAAAAACTAATAAATGCGGAGTTTGGTCAAGATATCTTGAAAAACAAAATGATTTTTCGTACAAAAAGTTAGTTTTTGACCGATCTTTCCTATGGCAGCTATATGATATAGCTATATGTCGAGTTTGGTCAAGATATCTTGACAAGCAAAATGTTTTTTCATACAACAACTTAATTTTCGACCGATCGTTCCAGCTATATGATATAGTTGTCAGATCCTAATAGGATTTTGCATATATATATGAGAGTATAATAAAACTAATAAATGCCGAGTTTGGGCAAGATATCTTGAAAAACAAAATGATTTTCGTACAAAAAGTTAGTTTTTGACCGATCGTTCCTATGGCATCTATATGATATAGCTATATGCCGAGTTTGGTAAAGATATCTTGACAAACAAAATTTTTGTTCATACAACAACCTAATTTTCGACCGATCGTTCCTATGGCAGCTATATGATATAGTGGTCAGATCTTAAAAGGATTTTGCATTTATATATGAGGAGCATTGTAAAACTAATAAATGCCGATTTTGGTCAAGATATCTTGACAAACAAAATGTTTGTTCATACAACAACTTAATTTCCCACCGATCGTTCTAATGGCAGCTATATGATATAGTGGTCAGATCTTAATAGGATTTTGCATTTATATATGGGGAGCATTGTAAAACTAATATATGCCGAGTTTGGTCAAGATATCTTGACAAACAAAATTTTTGTTCATACAACAACCTAATTTTCGACCGATCGTTCCTATGGCAGCTATATGATATAGTGGTCAGATCTTAATAGGATTTTGCATTTATATATGAGGAGCATTGTAAAACTAATAAATGCCGATTTTGGTCAAGATATCTTGACAAACAAAATGTTTGTTCATACAACAACTTAATTTCCGACCGATCGTTCTTATGGCAGCTATATGATTTAGGGGTACGATCTTAATAGGATTTTGCCTATATATGAGGAGCATTGTAAAACTAATAAATGCCGAGTTTGGTCAAGATATCTTGACAAACAAAATGTTTTTTTTATTCCACAACAACTTAATTATCGACCGATAGTTCCTATGGCAGCTATATGACATAGTGGTCAGATCTTAATAGGATTTTGCATTTATATATGAGGACCATTGTAAAACTAATAAATGCCGAGTTTGGTCAAGATATCTTGACAAACAAAATGTTTGTTCATACAACAACTTAATTTCCGACCGATCGTTCTTATGGCAGCTATATGATATAGTGGTCAGATCTTAATAGGATTTTGCATTTAAATATGAGGAGCATTGTAAAACTAATAAATGCCGAGTTTTGTCAAGATATCTTGACAAACAAAATGTTTGTTCATACAACAACTTAATTTCCGACCGATCGTTCTTATGGCAGCTATATGATTTAGGGGTCCGATCTTAATAGGATTTTTCCTATATATGAGGGGTATAGTAAAACTAATAATTGCCGAGTTTGGTCAAGATATCTTGACAAACAAAATGTTGTTCGTTCTTATTTCAGCTATTTGATATAGTGGTCCGATCTTAATAGGATTTTGCCTATATATGAGGAGTATAGAAAAACTAATAAATGCCGAGTTTGGTCAAGATATCTTGAAAAACAAAATGATTTTTCGTACAAAAAGTTAGTTTTTGACCGATCTTTCCTATGGCAGCTATATGATATAGCTATATGTCGAGTTTGGTCAAGATATCTTGACAAGCAAAATGTTTTTTCATACAACAACTTAATTTTCGACCGATCGTTCCAGCTATATGATATAGTTGTCAGATCCTAATAGGATTTTGCATATATATATGAGAGTATAATAAAACTAATAAATGCCGAGTTTGGGCAAGATATCTTGAAAAACAAAATGATTTTTCGTACAAAAAGTTAGTTTTTGACCGATCGTTCCTATGGCATCTATATGATATAGCTATATGCCGAGTTTGGTGAAGATATCTTGACAAACAAAATTTTTGTTCATACAACAACCTAATTTTCGACCGATCGTTCCTATGGCAGCTATGATATAGTGGTCAGATCTTAAAAGGATTTTGCATTTATATATGAGGAGCATTGTAAAACTAATAAATGCCGATTTTGGTCAAGATATCTTGACAAACAAAATGTTTGTTCATACAACAACTTAATTTCCCACCGATCGTTCTTATGGCAGCTATATGATATAGTGGTCAGATCTTAATAGGATTTTGCATTTATATATGGGGAGCATTGTAAAACTAATATATGCCGAGTTTGGTCAAGATATCTTGACAAACAAAATTTTTGTTCATACAACAACCTAATTTTCGACCGATCGTTCCTATGGCAGCTATATGATATAGTGGTCAGATCTTAATAGGATTTTGCATTTATATATGAGGAGCATTGTAAAACTAATAAATGCCGATTTTGGTCAAGATATCTTGACAAACAAAATGTTTGTTCATACAACAACTTAATTTCCGACCGATCGTTCTTATGGCAGCTATATGATTTAGGGGTACGATCTTAATAGGATTTTGCCTATATATGAGGAGCATTGTAAAACTAATAAATGCCGAGTTTGGTCAAGATATCTTGACAAACAAAATGTTTTTTTTATTCCACAACAACTTAATTATCGACCGATAGTTCCTATGGCAGCTATATGACATAGTGGTCAGATCTTAATAGGATTTTGCATTTATATATGAGGACCATTGTAAAACTAATAAATGCCGAGTTTGGTCAAGATATCTTGACAAACAAAATGTTTGTTCATACAACAACTTAATTTCCGACCGATCGTTCTTATGGCAGCTATATGATATAGTGGTCAGATCTTAATAGGATTTTGCATTTAAATATGAGGAGCATTGTAAAACTAATAAATGCCGAGTTTTGTCAAGATATCTTGACAAACAAAATGTTTGTTCATACAACAACTTAATTTCCGACCGATCGTTCTTATGGCAGCTATATGATTTAGGGGTCCGATCTTAATAGGATTTTTCCTATATATGAGGGGTATAATAAAACTAATAATTGCCGAGTTTGGTCAAGATATCTTGACAAACAAAATGTTGTTCGTTCTTATTTCAGCTATTTGATATAGTGGTCCGATCTTAATAGGATTTTGCCTATATATGAGGAGTATAGAAAAACTAATAAATGCCGAGTTTGGTCAAGATATCTTGAAAAACAAAATGATTTTTCGTACAAAAAGTTAGTTTTTGACCGATCTTTCCTATGGCAGCTATATGATATAGCTATATGCCGAGTTTGGTCAAGATATCTTGACAAACAAAATGATTTTTCGTACATAAAGTTAGTTTTTGACCGATAGTTCCTATGGCAGCTATATGATATAGTGACCAGATCTCAATAGGATTTTGCATTTATATATGAGGAGCATTGTAAAACTAATAAATGCGGAGTTTGGTCAAGATATCTTGAAAAACAAAATGATTTTTCGTACAAAAAGTTAGTTTTTGACCGATCGTTCCTATGGCATCTATATGATGTAGCTATATGCCGAGTTTGGTCAAGATATCTTGACAAACAAAATTTTTGTTCATACAACAACCTAATTTTCGACCGATCGTTCCTATGACAGCTATATGATATAGTGTTCAGATCTTAATAGGATTTTGCATTTATATATGAGGAGCATTGTAAAACTAATAAATGCCGAGTTTGGTCAAGATATCTTGACAAACAAAATGTTTGTTCATACAACAACTTAATTTCCGACCGATCGTTCTTATGGCAGCTATATGATATAGTGGTCAGATCTTAATAGGATTTTCCATTTATATATGGGGAGCATTGTAAAACTAATATATGCCGAGTTTGGTCAAGATATCTTGACAAACAAAATGTTTTTTTTATTCCACAACAACTTAATTATCGACCGATAGTTCCTATGGCAGCTATATGACATAGTGGTCAGATCTTAATAGGATCTTGCATTTATATATGAGGAGCATTGTAAAACTAATAAATGCCGAGTTTGGTCAAGATATCTTGACAAACAAAATGTTTGTTCATACAACAACTTAATTTCCGACCGATCGTTCTTATGGCAGCTATATGATATAGTGGTCAGATCTTAATAGGATTTTGCATTTAAATATGAGGAGCATTGTAAAACTAATAAATGCCGAGTTTTGTCAAGATATCTTGACAAACAAATGTTTGTTCATACAACAACTTAATTTCCGACCGATCGTTCTTATGGCAGCTATATGATTTAGGGGTCCGATCTTAATAGGATTTTTCCTATATATGAGGGGTATAGTAAAACTAATAATTGCCGAGTTTGGTCAAGATATCTTGACAAACAAAATGTTGTTCGTTCTTATTTCAGCTATTTGATATAGTGGTCCGATCTTAATAGGATTTTGCCTATATATGAGGAGTATAGAAAAACTAATAAATGCCGAGTTTGGTCAAGATATCTTGAAAAACAAAATGATTTTTCGTACAAAAAGTTAGTTTTTGACCGATCTTTCCTATGGCAGCTATATGATATAGCTATATGCCGAGTTTGGTCAAGATATCTTGACAAACAAAATGATTTTTCGTACATAAAGTTAGTTTTTGACCGATAGTTCCTATGGCAGCTATATGATATAGTGACCAGATCTCAATAGGATTTTGCATTTATATATGAGGAGCATTGTAAAACTAATAAATGCGGAGTTTGGTCAAGATATCTTGAAAAACAAAATGATTTTTCGTACAAAAATTTAGTTTTTGACCGATCGTTCTAATGGCACCTATATGATATAGTGGTCAGTTCTTTATAGGATTTTGCATATATATATGAGGACCATTGTAAAACTAATAAATGCCCAGTTTGGTCAAGATATCTTGACAAACAAAATGTTTGTTCATACAACAACTTAATTTCCGACCGATCGTTCTTATGGCAGCTATATGATTTAGGGGTCCGATGTTAATAGGATTTTTCCTATATATGATGGGTATAGTAAAGCTAAAAATGCCGAGTTTGGTCAAGATATCTGGACAAACAAAATGTTTTTTCTTACGACAACTTAATAATCGACCGATAGTTCCTATGGGAGCTATATGATATAGTGGTCAGATCTTAATAGGATTTTGTATTTATATATGTGGAGCATTGTAAAAATAATAAATGCCGAGTTTGGTCAAGATATCTTGACAAACAAAATGTTTGTTCATACAACAACTTAATTTCCGACCGATCGTTCTTATGGCAGCTATATGAGTTAGGGGTCCGATGTTAATAGGATTTTCCTATATATGAGGGGTATAGTAAAACTAATAAATGCCGAGTTTGGTCAAGATATCTTGACAAACAAAATGTTTGTTCATACAACAACTTAATTTCCGACCGATCGTTCTTATGGCAGCTATATGATATAGTGGTCAGATCTTAATAGGATTTTCCATTTATATATGGGGAGCATTGTAAAACTAATAAATGCCGAGTTTTGTCAAGATATCTTGACAAACAAAATGTTTGTTCATACAACAACTTAATTTCCGACCGATCGTTCTTATGGCAGCTATATGATATAGTGGTCAGATCTTAATAGGATTTTCCATTTATATATGGGGAGCATTGTAAAACTAATAAATGCCGAGTTTGGTCAAGATATCTTGACAAACAAAATGTTTTTTTTATTCCACAACAACTTAATTATCGACCGATAGTTCCTATGGCAGCTATATGACATAGTGGTCAGATCTTAATAGGATCTTGCATTTATATATGAGGAGCATTGTAAAACTAATAAATGCCGAGTTTTGTCAAGATATCTTGACAAACAAAATGTTTGTTCATACAACAACTTAATTTCCGACCGATCGTGCTTATGGCAGCTATATGATTTAGGGGTCCGATCTTAATAGGATTTTGCCTATATATGAGGAGCATTGTAAAACTAATAAATGCCGAGTTTTGTCAAGATATCTTGACAAACAAAATGTTTGTTCATACAACAACTTAATTTCCGACCGATCGTTCTTATGGCAGCTATATGATTTAGGGGTCCGATCTTAATAGGATTTTTCCTATATATGAGGGGTATAGTAAAACTAATAATTGCCGAGTTTGGTCAAGATATCTTGACAAACAAAATGTTTTTTCATACAACAACTTAATTTTCGACCGATCGTTCTTATTTCAGCTATTTGATATAGTGGTCCGATCTTAATAGGATTTTGCCTATATATGAGGAGTATAGAAAAACTAATAAATGCGGAGTTTGGTCAAGATATCTTGAAAAACAAAATGATTTTTCGTACAAAAAGTTAGTTTTTGACCGATCTTTCCTATGGCAGCTATATGATATAGCTATATGCCGAGTTTGGTCAAGATATCTTGACAAACAAAATTTTTGTTCATACAACAACCTAATTTTCGACCGATCGTTCCTATGGCAGCTATATGATATAGTGGTCAGATCTTAATAGGATTTTGCATTTATATATGAGGAGCATTGTAAAACTAATAAATGCCGATTTTGGTCAAGATATCTTGACAAACAAAATGTTTGTTCATACAACAACTTAATTTCCGACCGATCGTTCTTATGGCAGCTATATGATTTAGGGGTACGATCTTAATAGGATTTTGCCTATATATGAGGAGCATTGTAAAACTAATAAATGCCGAGTTTGGTCAAGATATCTTGACAAACAAAATGTTTTTTTTATTCCACAACAACTTAATTATCGACCGATAGTTCCTATGGCAGCTATATGACATAGTGGTCAGATCTTAATAGGATTTTGCATTTATATATGAGGACCATTGTAAAACTAATAAATGCCGAGTTTGGTCTAGATATCTTGACAAGTAAAATGTTTGTTCATACAACAACTTAATTTCCGACCGATCGTTCTTATGGCAGTTTGGTCAAGATATCTTGACAAACAAAATGTTTTTCATACAACAACTTAATTTTCGACCGATCGTTCTTATTTCAGCTATTTGATATAGTGGTCCGATCTTAATAGGATTTTGCCTATATATGAGGGGTATAGTAAAACTAATAAACGCCGAGATTGGTCAAGATATCTTGACAAACAAAATGTTTTTTCATACAACTTAATTTTCGACCGATCGTTCCAGCTATATGATATAGTTGTCAGATCCTAATAGGATTTTGCATATATATATGAGAGTATAATAAAACTAATAAATGCCGAGTTTGGTCAAGATATCTTGAAAAACAAAATGATTTTTCGTACAAAAAGTTAGTTTTTGACCGATCCTTCCTATGGCAGCTATATGATATAGCTATATGCCGAGTTTGGTCAAGATATCTTGACAAACAAAATGATTTTTCGTACATAAAGTTAGTTTTTGACCGATAGTTCCTATGGCAGCTATATGATATAGTGGTCAGATCTCAATAGGATTTTGCATTTATATATGAGGAGCATTGTAAAACTAATAAATGCAGAGTTTGGTCAAGATATCTTAAAAAACAAAATGATTTTTCGTACAAAAATTTAGTTTTTGACAGATCGTTCTAATGGCAACTATATGATATAGTGGTCAGTTCTTTATAGGATTTTGCATATATATATGAGGACCATTGTAAAACTAATAAATGCCGAGTTTGGTCAAGATATCTTGACAAACAAAATGTTTGTTCATACAACAACTTAATTTCCGACCGATCGTTCTTATGGCAGCTATATGATTTAGGGGTCCGATGTTAATAGGATTTTTCCTATATATGAGGGGTATAGTAAATCTAATAAATGCCGAGTTTGGTCAAGATATCTTGACAAACAAAATGTTTGTTCATACAATAACTTAATTTTCGACCGATCGTTCTTATTTCAGCTATTTGATATAGTGGTCCGATCTTAATGGGATTTTGCCTATATATGAGGGGTATAGTAAAACTAATAAACGCCGATATAGATATAGTGGTCAGATCTTAATAGGATTTTGCATTTATATATGAGGAGCATTGTAAAACTAATAAATGCCGATTTTGGTCAAGATATCTGACAAACAAAATGTTTGTTCATACAACAACTTAATTTCCGACCGATCGTTCTTATGGCAGCTATATGATATAGTGGTCAGATCTTAATAGGATTTTGCATTTATATATGGGGAGCATTGTAAAACTAATATATGCCGAGTTTGGTCATGATATCTGGACAAACAAAATGTTTTTTTTATTCCACAACAACTTAATTATCGACCGATAGTTCCTATGGCAGCTATATGACATGGTGGTCAGATATTAATAGGATTTTGCATTTATATATGAGGAGCATTGTAAAACTAATAAATGCCGAGTTTTGTCAAGATATCTTGACAAACAAAATGTTTGTTCATACAACAACTTAATTTCCGACCGATCGTTCTTATGGCAGCTATATGATTTAGGGGTCCGATCTTAATAGGATTTTGCCTATATATGAGGAGCATTGTAAAACTAACTAATAAATGCCGAGTTTGGTCAAGATATCTTGACAAACAAAATGTTTTTTCATACAACAACTTAATTTTCGACCGATCGTTCTTATTTCAGCTATTTGATATAGTGGTCCGATCTTAATAGGATTTTGCCTATATATGAGGGTATAGTAAAACTAATAAACGCCGAGATTGGTCAAGATATTTTGACAAACAAAATGTTTTTTCATACAACTTAATTTTCGACCGATCGTTCCAGCTATATGATATAGTTGTCAGATCCTAATGGGATTTTGCATATATATATGAGAGTATAATAAAACTAATAAATGCCGAGTTTGGTCAAGATATCTTGAAAAACAAAATGATTTTTCGTACAAAAAGTTAGTTTTTAACCGATCGTTCTTATGGCAGCTATATGATTTAGGGGTCCGATGTGAATAGAATTTTTCCTATATATGAGGGTATAGTAAAACTAATAAATGCCGAGTTTGGTCAAGATATCTTGACAAACAAAATGTTTTTTCATACAACAACTTAATTTTCGACCGATCGTTCTTATTTCAGCTATTTGATATAGTGGTCCGATCTTAATAGGATTTTGCCTATATATGAGGGGTATAGTAAAACTAATAAACGCCGAGATTGGTCAAGATATCTTGACAAACAAAATGTTTTTTCATACACAACTTAATTTTCGACCGATCGTTCCAGCTATATGATATAGTTTTCAGATCCTAATAGGATTTTGCATATATATATGAGAGTATAATAAAACGAATAAATGCCGAGTTTGGGCAAGATATCTTGAAAAACAAAATGATTTTTCGTACAAAAAGTTAGTTTTTGACCGATCGTTCCTATGGCATCTATATGATGTAGCTATATGCCGAGTTTGGTCAAGATATCTTGACAAACAAAATTTTTGTTCATACAACAACCTAATTTTCGACCGATCGTTCCTATGGCAGCTATATGATATAGTGGTCAGATCTTAATAGGATTTTGCATTTATATATGAGGAGCATTGTAAAACTAATAAATGCCGAGTTTGGTCAAGATATCTTGACAAACAAAATGTTTGTTCATACAACAACTTAATTTCCGACCGATCGTTCTTATGGCAGCTATATGATATAGTGGTCAGATCTTAATAGGATTTTCCATTATATATGGGGAGCATTGTAAAACTAATATATGCCGAGTTTGGTCAAGATATCTTGACAAACAAAATGTTTTTTTTATTCCACAACAACTTAATTATCGACCGATAGTTCCTATGGCAGCTATATGACATAGTGGTCAGATCTTAATAGGATCTTGCATTTATATATGAGGAGCATTGTAAAACTAATAAATGCCGAGTTTTGTCAAGATATCTTGACAAACAAAATGTTTGTTCATACAACAACTTAATTTCCGACCGATCGTTCTTATGGCAGCTATATGATTTAGGGGTCCGATCTTAATAGGATTTTGCCTATATATGAGGAGCATTGTAAAACTAATAAATGCCGAGTTTTGTCAAGATATCTTGACAAACAAAATGTTTGTTCATACAACAACTTAATTTCCGACCGATCGTTCTTATGGCAGCTATATGATTTAGGGGTCCGATCTTAATAGGATTTTTCCTATATATGAGGGGTATAGTAAAACTAATAATTGCCGAGTTTGGTCAAGATATCTTGACAAACAAAATGTTTTTTCATACAACAACTTAATTTTCGACCGATCGTTCTTATTTCAGCTATTTGATATAGTGGTCCGATCTTAATAGGATTTTGCCTATATATGAGGAGTATAGAAAAACTAATAAATGCCGAGTTTGGTCAAGATATCTTGAAAAACAAAATGATTTTTCGTACAAAAAGTTAGTTTTTGACCGATCTTTCCTATGGCAGCTATATGATATAGCTATATGCCGAGTTTGGTCAAGATATCTTGACAAACAAAATGATTTTTCGTACATAAAGTTAGTTTTTGACCGATAGTTCCTATGGCAGCTATATGATATAGTGACCAGATCTTAATATGGCAGCTATATGATATAGTGACCAGATCTCAATAGGATTTTGCATTTATATATGAGGAGCATTGTAAAACTAATAAATGCGGAGTTTGGTCAAGATATCTTGAAAAACAAAATGATTTTTCGTACAAAAATTTAGTTTTTGACCGATCGTTCTAATGGCACCTATATGATATAGTGGTCAGTTCTTTATAGGATTTTGCATATATATATGAGGACCATTGTAAAACTAATAAATGCCCAGTTTGGTCAAGATATCTTGACAAGCAAAATGTTTGTTCATACAACAACTTAATTTCCGACCGATCGTTCTTATGGCAGCTATATGATTTAGGGGTCCAATGTTAATAGGATTTTTCCTATATATGAGGGGTATAGTAAAGCTAATAAATGCCGAGTTTGGTCAAGATATCTTGACAAACAAAATGTTTTTTCGTACAACAACTTAATTTTCGACCGATAGATCCTATGACAGCTATATGATATAGTGGTCAGATCTTAATAGGATTTTGCATTTATATATGAAGAGCATTGTAAAACTAATAAATGCCGAGTTTGGTCAAGATATCTTGACAAACAAAATGTTTGTTCATACAACAACTTAATTTCCGACCGATCGTTCTTATGGCAGCTATATGATTTAGGGGTCCGATGTTAATAGGATTTTTCCTATATATGAGGGGTATAGTAAAACTAATAAATGCCGAGTTTGGTCAAGATATCTTGACAAACAAAATGTTTTTTCATACAACAACTTAATTTTCGACCGATCGTTCTTATTTCAGCTATTTGATATAGTGGTCCGATCTTAATAGGATTTTGCCTATATATGAGGGTATAGTAAAACTAATATACACCGAGATTGGTCAAGATATCTTGACAAACAAAATGTTTTTTCATACAACAACTTAATTTTCGACCGATCGTTCCAGCTATATGATATAGTTGTCAGATCCTAATAGGATTTTGCATATATATATGAGAGTATAATAAAACTAATAAATGCCGAGTTTGGGCAAGATATCTTGAAAAACAAAATGATTTTTCGTACAAAAAGTTAGTTTTTGACCGATCGTTCCTATGGCATCTATATGATATAGCTATATGCCGAGTTTGGTCAAGATATCTTGACAAACAAAATTTTGTTCATACAACAACCTAATTTTCGACCGATCGTTCCTATGGCAGCTATATGATATAGTGGTCAGATCTTAATAGGATTTTGCATTTATATATGAGGAGCATTGTAAAACTAATAAATGCCGATTTTGGTCAAGATATCTTGACAAACAAAATGTTTGTTCATACAACAACTTAATTTCCCACCGATCGCTCTTATGGCAGCTATATGATATAGTGGTCAGATCTTAATAGGATTTTGCATTTATATATGGGGAGCATTGTAAAACTAATATATGCCGAGTTTGGTCAAGATATCTTGACAAACAAAATGTTTTTTTTATTCCACAACAACTTAATTATCGACCGATAGTTCCTATGGCAGCTATATGACATAGTGGTCAGATCTTAATAGGATTTTGCATTTATATATGAGGAGCATTGTAAAACTAATAAATGCCGAGTTTTGTCAAGATATCTTGACAAACAAAATGTTTGTTCATACAACAACTTAATTTCCGACCGATCGTTCTTATGGCAGCTATATGATTTAGGGGTACGATCTTAATAGGATTTTGCCTATATATGAGGAGCATTGTAAAACTAATAAATGCCGAGTTTGGTCAAGATATCTTGACAAACAAAATGTTTTTTTTATTCCACAACAACTTAATTATCGACCGATAGTTCCTATGGCAGCTATATGACATAGTGGTCAGATCTTAATAGGATTTTGCATTTATATATGAGGACCATTGTAAAACTAATAAATGCCGAGTTTGGTCAAGATATCTTGACAAGCAAAATGTTTGTTCATACAACAACTTAATTTCCGACCGATCGTTCTTATGGCAGTTTGGTCAAGATATCTTGACAAACAAAATGTTTTTTCATACAACAACTTAATTTTCGACCGATCGTTCTTATTTCAGCTATTTGATATAGTGGACCGATCTTAATAGGATTTTGCCTATATATGAGGGGTATAGTAAAACTAATAAACGCCGAGATTGGTCAAGATATCTTGACAAACAAAATGTTTTTTCATACAACAACTTAATTTTCGACCGATCGTTCCAGCTATATGATATAGTTGTCAGATCCTAATAGGATTTTGCATATATATATGAGAGTATAATAAAACTAATAAATGCCGAGTTTGGTCAAGATATCTTGAAAAACAAAATGATTTTTCGTACAAAAAGTTAGTTTTTGACCGATCGTTCCTATGGCATCTATATGATATAGCTATATGCCGAGTTTGGTCAAGATATCTTGACAAACAAAATTTTTGTTCATACAACAACCTAATTTTCGACCGATCGTTCCTATGGCAGCTATATGATATAGTGGTCAGATCTTAATAGGATTTTGCATTTATATATGAGGAGCATTGTAAAACTAATAAATGCCGATTTTGGTCAAGATATCTTGACAAACAAAATGTTTGTTCATACAACAACTTAATTTCCCACCGATCGCTCTTATGGCAGCTATATGATATAGTGGTCAGATCTTAATAGGATTTTGCATTTATATATGGGGAGCATTGTAAAACTAATATATGCCGAGTTTGGTCAAGATATCTTGACAAACAAAATGTTTTTTTATTCCACAACAACTTAATTATCGACCGATAGTTCCTATGGCAGCTATATGACATAGTGGTCAGATCTTAATAGGATTTTGCATTTATATATGAGGAGCATTGTAAAACTAATAAATGCCGAGTTTTGTCAAGATATCTTGACAAACAAAATGTTTGTTCATACAACAACTTAATTTCCGACCGATCGTTCTTATGGCAGCTATATGATTTAGGGTACGATCTTAATAGGATTTTGCCTATATATGAGGAGCATTGTAAAACTAATAAATGCCGAGTTTGGTCAAGATATCTTGACAAACAAAATGTTTTTTTATTCCACAACAACTTAATTATCGACCGATAGTTCCTATGGCAGCTATATGACATAGTGGTCAGATCTTAATAGGATTTTGCATTTATATATGAGGACCATTGTAAAACTAATAAATGCCGAGTTTGGTCAAGATATCTTGACAAGCAAAATGTTGTTCATACAACAACTTAATTTCCGACCGATCGTTCTTATGGCAGTTTGGTCAAGATATCTTGACAAACAAAATGTTTTTTTCATACAAAACTTAATTTTCGACCGATCGTTCTTATTTCAGCTATTTGATATAGTGGACCGATCTTAATAGGATTTTGCCTATATATGAGGGGTATAGTAAAACTAATAAACGCCGAGATTGGTCAAGATATCTTGACAAACAAAATGTTTTTTCATAACAACTTATTTTCGACCGATCGTTCCAGCTATATGATATAGTTGTCAGATCCTAATAGGATTTTGCATATATATATGAGAGTATAATAAAACTAATAAATGCCGAGTTTGGTCAAGATATCTTGAAAAACAAAATGATTTTTCGTACAAAAAGTTAGTTTTTGACCGATCGTTAATATGGCAGCTATATGATATAGCTATATGCCGAGTTTGGTCAAGATATCTTGACAAACAAAATTTTTGTTCATACAACAACCTAATTTTCGACCGATCGTTCCTATGGCAGCTGTATGATATAGTGGTCAGATCTTAATAGGATTTTGCATTTATATATGAGGAGCATTGTAAAACTAATAAATGCCGATTTTGGTCAGGTATCTTGACAAACAAAATGTTTGTTCATACAACAACTTAATTTCCGACCGATCGTTCTTATGGCAGCTATATGATATAGTGGTCAGATCTTAATAGGATTTTCATTTATATATGGGGAGCATTGTAAAACTAATAAATGCCGAGTTTTGTCAAGATATCTTGACAAACAAAATGTTTGTTCATACAACAACTTAATTTCGATCGATCGTTCTTATGGCAGCTATATGATTTAGGGGTCCGAGCTTAATAGGATTTTGCATTTATATATGAGGAGCATTGTAAAACTAATATATGCCGAGTTTGGTCAAGATATCTTGACAAACAAAATGTTTTTTTATTCCACAACAACTTAATTATCGACCGATAGTTCCTATGGCAGCTATATGACATAGTGGTCAGATATTAATAGGATTTTGCATTTATATATGAGGAGCATTGTAAAACTAATAAATGCCGAGTTTTGTCAAGATATCTTGACAAACAAAATGTTTGTTCATACAACAACTTAATTTCCGATCGATCGTTCTTATGGCAGCTATATTGATTTAGGGGTCCGATCTTAATAGGATTTTGCTATATATGAGGGGCATTGTAAAACTAACTAAATGCCGAGTTTGGTCAAGATATCTTGACAAACAAAATTTTTTTTATTCCACAACAATTTAATTATCGACCGATAGTTCCTATGGCAGTTATGACATAGTGTCAGATCTTAATAGGATTTTCCATTTATATATGAGGACCATTGTAAAACTAATAAATGCCGAGTTTGGTCAAGATATCTTGACAAGCAAAATGTTTGTTCATACAACAACTTAATTTCCGACCGATCGTTCTTATGGCAGCTATATGATTTAGGGGTCCGATGTTAATAGGATTTTTTCCTATATATGAGGGGTATAGTAAAACTAATAAATGCCGAGTTTTGTCAAGATATCTTGACAAACAAATGTTTTTTCGTACAACAACTTAATTTTCGACCGATAGATCCTATGACAGCTATATGATATAGTGGTCAGATCTTAATAGGATTTTGCATTTATATATGAGGTGCATTGTAAAACTAATAAATGCCCGTTTGGTCAAGATATCTTGACAAGCAAAATGTTTGTTCATACAACAACTTAATTTCCGACCGATCGTTCTTATGGCAGCTATATGATTTAGGGGTCCAATGTTAATAGGATTTTTCCTATATATGAGGGGTATAGTAAGCTAATAAATGCCGAGTTTGGTCAAGATATCTTGACAAACAAAATGTTTTTTCGTACAACAACTTAATTTTCGACCGATAGATCCTATGACAGCTATATGATATAGTGGTCAGATCTTAATAGGATTTTGCATTTATATATGAAGAGCATTGTAAAACTAATAAATGCCGAGTTTGGTCAAGATATCTTGACAAACAAAATGTTTGTTCATACAACAACTTAATTTCCGACCGATCGTTCTTATGGCAGCTATATGATTTAGGGGTCCGATGTTAATAGGATTTTTCCTATATATGAGGGGTATAGTAAAACTAATAAATGCCGAGTTTGGTCAAGATATCTTGACAAACAAAATGTTTTTTCATACAACAACTTAATTTTCGACCGATCGTTCTTATTTCAGCTATTTGATATAGTGGTCCGATCTTAATAGGATTTTGCCTATATATGAGGGGTATAGTAAAACTATATACACCGAGATTGGTCAAGATATCTTGACAAACAAAATGTTTTTTCATACAACAACTTAATTTCGACCGATCGTTCCAGCTATATGAATAGTTGTCAGATCCTAATAGGATTTTGCATATATATGAGAGTATAATAAAACTAATAAATGCCGAGTTTGGGCAAGATATCTTGAAAACAAAATGATTTTTCGTACAAAAAGTTAGTTTTTGACCGATCGTTCCTATGGCATCTATATGATATAGCTATATGCCGAGTTTGGTCAAGATATCTTGACAAACAAAATTTTGTTCATACAACAACCTAATTTTCGACCGATCGTTCCTATGGCAGCTATATGATATAGTGGTCAGATCTTAATAGGATTTTGCATTTATATATGAGGAGCATTGTAAAACTAATAAATGCCGATTTTGGTCAAGATATCTTGACAAACAAATGTTTGTTCATACAACAACTTAATTTCCACCGATCGCTCTTATGGCAGCTATATGATATAGTGGTCAGATCTTAATAGGATTTTGCATTATATATGGGAGCATTGTAAAACTAATATATGCCGAGTTTGGTCAAGATATCTTGACAAACAAAATGTTTTTTTTATTCCACAACAACTTAATTATCGACCGATAGTTCCTATGGCAGCTATATGACATAGTGGTCAGATCTTAATAGGATTTTGCATTTATATATGAGGAGCATTGTAAAACTAATAAATGCCGAGTTTTGTCAAGATATCTTGACAAACAAAATGTTTGTTCATACAACAAACTTAATTTCCGACCGATCGTTCTTATGGCAGCTATATGATTTAGGGGTACGATCTTAATAGGATTTTGCCTATATATGAGGAGCATTGTAAAACTAATAAATGCCGAGTTTGGTCAAGATATCTTGACAAACAAAATGTTTTTTTTTACCACAACAACTTAATTATCGACCGATAGTTCCTATGGCAGCTATATGACATAGTGGTCAGATCTTAATAGGATTTTGCATTTATATATGAGGACCATTGTAAAACTAATAAATGCCGAGTTTGGTCAAGATATCTTGACAAGCAAAATGTTTGTTCATACAACAACTTAATTTCCGACCGATCGTTCTTATGGCAGTTTGGTCAAGATATCTTGACAAACAAAATGTTTTTTCATACAACAACTTAATTTTCGACCGATCGTTCTTATTTCAGCTATTTGATATAGTGGACCGATCTTAATAGGATTTTGCCTATATATGAGGGGTATAGTAAAACTAATAAACGCCGAGATTGGTCAAGATATCTTGACAAACAAAATGTTTTTTCATACAACAACTTAATTTTCGACCGATCGTTCCAGCTATATGATATAGTTGTCAGATCCTAATAGGATTTTGCATATATATGAGAGTATAATAAAACTAATAAATGCCGAGTTTGGTCAAGATATCTTGAAAAACAAAATGATTTTTCGTACAAAAAGTTAGTTTTTGACCGATCGTTCCTATGGCATCTATATGATATAGCTATATGCCGAGTTTGGTCAAGATATCTTGACAAACAAAATTTTTGTTCATACAACAACCTAATTTTCGACCGATCGTTCCTATGGCAGCTATATGATATAGTGGTCAGATCTTAATAGGATTTTGCATTTATATATGAGGAGCATTGTAAAACTAATAAATGCCGATTTTGGTCAAGATATCTTGACAAACAAAATGTTTGTTCATACAACAACTTAATTTCCCACCGATCGCTCTTATGGCAGCTATATGATATAGTGGTCAGATCTTAATAGGATTTTGCATTTATATATGGGGAGCATTGTAAAACTAATATATGCCGAGTTTGGTCAAGATATCTTGACAAACAAAATGTTTTTTTTATTCCACAACAACTTAATTATCGACCGATAGTTCCTATGGCAGCTATATGACATAGTGGTCAGATCTTAATAGGATTTTGCATTTATATATGAGGAGCATTGTAAAACTAATAAATGCCGAGTTTTGTCAAGATATCTTGACAAACAAAATGTTTGTTCATACAACAACTTAATTTCCGACCGATCGTTCTTATGGCAGCTATATGATTTAGGGGTACGATCTTAATAGGATTTTGCCTATATATGAGGAGCATTGTAAAACTAATAAATGCCGAGTTTGGTCAAGATATCTTGACAAACAAAATGTTTTTTTATTCCACAACAACTTAATTATCGACCGATAGTTCCTATGGCAGCTATATGACATAGTGGTCAGATCTTAATAGGATTTTGCATTTATATATGAGGACCATTGTAAAACTAATAAATGCCGAGTTTGGTCAAGATATCTTGACAAGCAAAATGTTTGTTCATACAACAACTTAATTTCCGACCGATCGTTCTTATGGCAGTTTGGTCAAGATATCTTGACAAACAAAATGTTTTTTCATACAACAACTTAATTTTCGACCGATCGTTCTTATTTCAGCTATTTGATATAGTGGACCGATCTTAATAGGATTTTGCCTATATATGAGGGGTATAGTAAAACTAATAAACGCCGAGATTGGTCAAGATATCTTGACAAACAAAATGTTTTTTCATACAACAACTTAATTTTCGACCGATCGTTCCAGCTATATGATATAGTTGTCAGATCCTAATAGGATTTTGCATATATATATGAGAGTATAATAAAACTAATAAATGCCGAGTTTGGTCAAGATATCTTGAAAAACAAAATGATTTTTCGTACAAAAAGTTAGTTTTTGACCGATCGTTAATATGGCAGCTATATGATATAGCTATATGCCGAGTTTGGTCAAGATATCTTGACAAACAAAATTTTTGTTCATACAACAACCTAATTTTCGACCGATCGTTCCTATGGCAGCTGTATGATATAGTGGTCAGATCTTAATAGGATTTTGCATTTATATATGAGGAGCATTGTAAAACTAATAAATGCCGATTTTGGTCAAGGTATCTTGACAAACAAAATGTTTGTTCATACAACAACTTAATTTCCGACCGATCGTTCTTATGGCAGCTATATGATATAGTGGTCAGATCTTAATAGGATTTTCCATTTATATATGGGGAGCATTGTAAAACTAATAAATGCCGAGTTTTGTCAAGATATCTTGACAAACAAAATGTTTGTTCATACAACAACTTAATTTCCGATCGATCGTTCTTATGGCAGCTATATGATTTAGGGGTCCGAGCTTAATAGGATTTGCATTTATATATGAGGAGCATTGTAAAACTAATATATGCCGAGTTTGGTCAAGATATCTTGACAAACAAAATGTTTTTTTTTATTCCACAACAACTTAATTATCGACCGATAGTTCCTATGGCAGCTATATGACATAGTGGTCAGATATTAATAGGATTTTGCATTTATATATGAGGAGCATTGTAAAACTAATAAATGCCGAGTTTTGTCAAGATATCTTGACAAACAAAATGTTTGTTCATACAACAACTTAATTTCCGATCGATCGTTCTTATGGCAGCTATATGATTTAGGGGTCCGATCTTAATAGGATTTTGCCTATATATGAGGAGCATTGTAAAACTAACTAATAAATGCCGAGTTTGGTCAAGATATCTTGACAAACAAAATTTTTTTTTATCCACAACAATTTAATTATCGACCGATAGTTCCTATGGCAGTTATGACATAGTGGTCAGATCTTAATAGGATTTTCCATTTATATATGAGGACCATTGTAAAACTAATAAATGCCGAGTTTGGTCAAGATATCTTGACAAGCAAAATGTTTGTTCATACAACAACTTAATTTCCGACCGATCGTTCTTATGGCAGCTATATGATTTAGGGGTCCGATGTTAATAGGATTTTCCTATATATGAGGGGTATAGTAAAACTAATAAATGCGAGTTTTGTCAAGATATCTTGACAAACAAAATGTTTTTTCGTACAACAACTTAATTTTCGACCGATAGATCCTATGACAGCTATATGATATAGTGGTCAGATCTTAATAGGATTTTGCATTTATATATGAGGTGCATTGTAAAACTAATAAATGCCGAGTTTGGTCAAGATATCTTGACAAACAAAATGTTTGTTCATACAACAACTTAATTTCCGACCGATCGTTCTTATGGCAGCTATATGATTTAGGGGTCCGATATTAATAGGATTTTTCCTATATATGAGGGGTATAGTAAAACTAATTAACGCCGAGATTGGTCAAGATATCTTGACAAACAAAATGTTTTTTCATACAACAACTTAATTTTCGACCGATCGTTCCAGCTATATGATATAGTTGTCAGATCCTAATAGGATTTTGCATATATATATGAGAGTATAATAAAACTAATAAATGCCGAGTTTGGGCAAGATATCTTGAAAAACAAAATGATTTTTCGTACAAAAAGTTAGTTTTTGACCGATCGTTCCTATGGCATCTATATGATATAGCTATATGCCGAGTTTGGTCAAGATATCTTGACAAACAAAATTTTTGTTCATACAACAACCTAATTTTCGACCGATCGTTCCTATGTCAGCTATATGATATAGTGGTCAGATCTTAATAGGATTTTGCTTTTATATATGAGGAGCATTGTAAAACTAATAAATGCCGATTTTGGTCAAGATATCTTGACAAACAAAATGTTTGTTCATACAACAACTTAATTTCCGACCGATCGTTCTTATGGCAGCTATATGATATAGTGGTCAGATCTTAATAGGATTTTGCATTTATATATGGGGAGCATTGTAAAACTAATATATGCCGAGTTTGGTCAAGATATCTTGACAAACAAAATGTTTTTTTTATTCCACAACAACTTAATTATCGACCGATAGTTCCTATGGCAGCTGTATGACATAGTGGTCAGATCTTAATAGGATTTTGCATTTATATATGAGGACCATTGTAAAACTAATAAATGCCGAGTTTGGTCAAGATATCTTGACAAGCAAAATGTTTGTTCATACAACAACTTAATTTCCGACCGATCGTTCTTATGGCAGTTTGGTCAAGATATCTTGACAAACAAAATGTTTTTTCATACAACAACTTAATTTTCGACCGATCGTTCTTATTTCAGCTATTTGATATAGTGGTCCGATCTTAATAGGATTTTGCCTATATATGAGGGGTATAGTAAAACTAATAAACGCCGAGATTGGTCAAGATATCTTGACAAACAAAATGTTTTTTCATACAACAACTTAATTTTCGACCGATCGTTCCAGCTATATGATATAGTTGTCAGATCCTAAAAGGATTTTGCATATATATATGAGAGTATAATAAAACTAATAAATGCCGAGTTTGGTCAAGATATCTTGAAAAACAAAATGATTTTTCGTACAAAAAGTTAGTTTTTGACCGATCGTTCCTATGGCAGCTATATGATATAGCTATATGCCGAGTTTGGTCAAGATATCTTGATAAACAAAATGATTTTTCGTACATAACGTTAGTTTTTGACCGATAGTTCCTATGGTAGCTATATGATATAGTGGTCAGATCTCAAAAGGATTTTGCATTTATATATGAGGAGCATTGTAAAACTAATAAATGCGGAGTTTGGTCAAGATATCTTGAAAAACAAAATGATTTTTCGTACAAAAATTTAGTTTTTGACCGATAGTTCCTATGGCAGCTATATGATATAGTGGTCAGATCTCAAAAGGATTTTGCATTTATATATGAGGAGCATTGTAAAACTAATAAATGCGGAGTTTGGTCAAGATATCTTGAAAAACAAAATGATTTTTCGTACAAAAATTTAGTTTTGACAGATCGTTCTAATGGCACCTATATGATATAGTGGTCAGTTCTTTATAGGATTTTGCATATATATATGAGGACCATTGTAAAACTAATAAATGATGAGTTTGGTCAAGATATCTTGACAAACAAAATGTTTGTTCATACAACAACTTGGTTTCCGACCGATCGTTCTTATGGCAGCTATATGATTTAGGGGTCCGATGTTAATAGGATTTTTCCTATATATGAGGGGTATAGTAAATCTAATAAATGCCGAGTTTGGTCAAGATATCTTGACAAACAAAATGTTTGTTCATACAACAACTTAATTTTCGACCGATCGTTCTTATTTCAGCTATTTGATATAGTGGTCCGATCCTAAAGGGATTTTGCCTATATATGAGGGGTATAGTAAAACTAATAAACGCCGAGATTGGTCAAGATATCTTGACAAACAAAATGTTTTTTCATACAACAACTTAATTTTCGACCGATCGTTCCAGCTATATGATATAGTTGTGAGATCCTAATAGGATTTTGCATATATATATGAGAGTATAATAAAACTAATAAATGCCGAGTTTGGGCAAGATATCTTGAAAAACAAAATGATTTTTCGTACAAAAAGTTAGTTTTTGACCGATCGTTCCTATGGCATCTATATGATATAGCTATATGCCGAGTTTGGTCAAGATATCTTGACAAACAAAATTTTTGTTCATACAACAACCTAATTTTCGACCGATTGTTCCTATGACAGCTGTATGATATAGTGGTCAGATCTTAATAGGATTTTGCATTTATATATGAGGAGCATTGTAAAACTAATAAATGCCGATTTTGGTCAAGGTATCTTGACAAACAAAATGTTTGTTCATACAACAACTTAATTTCCGACCGATCGTTCTTATGGCAGCTATATGATATAGTGGTCAGATCTTAATAGGATTTTGCATTTATATATGGGGAGCATTGTAAAACTAATATATGCCGAGTTTGGTCCAGATATCTTGACAAACAAAATGTTTTTTTTATTCCACAACAACTTAATTATCGACCGATAGTTCCTATGGCAGCTATATGACATAGTGGTCAGATATTAATAGGATTTTGCATTTATATATGAGGAGCATTGTAAAACTAATAAATGCCGAGTTTTGTCAAGATATCTTGACAAACAAAATGTTTGTTCATACAACAACTTAATTTCCGATCGATCGTTCTTATGGCAGCTATATGATTTAGGGGTCCGATCTTAATAGGATTTTGCCTATATATGAGGAGCATTGTAAAACTAAAAAATGCCGAGTTTGGTCAAGATATCTTGACAAACAAAATGTTTTTTTTATTCCACAACAACTTAATTATCGACCGATAGTTCCTATGGCAGCTATATGACATAGTGGTCAGATCTTAATAGGATTTTGCATTTATATATGAGGAGCATTGTAAAACTAATAAATGCCGAGTTTTGTCAAGATATCTTGACAAACAAAATGTTTGTTCATACAACAACTTAATTTCCGACCGATCGTTCTTATGGCAGCTATATGATTTAGGGGTCCGATCTTAATAGGATTTTGCCTATATATGAGGAGCATTGTAAAACTAATAAATGCCGAGTTTGGTCAAGATATCTTGTCAAACAAAATTTTTTTTTATTCCACAACAACTTAATTATCGACCGATAGTTCCTATGGCAGCTATATGACATAGTGGTCAGATCTTAATAGGATTTTGCATTTATATATGAGGACCATTGTAAAACTAATAAATGCCGAGTTTGGTCAAGATATCTTGACAAGCAAAGTGTTTGTTCATACAACAACTTAATTTCCGATCGATCGTTCTTATGGCAGCTATATGATTTAGGGGTCCGATCTTAATAGGATTTTGCCTATATATGAGGAGCATTGTAAAACTAAAAAATGCCGAGTTTGGTCAAGATATCTTGACAAACAAAATGTTTTTTTTATTCCACAACAACTTAATTATCGACCGATAGTTCCTATGGCAGCTATATGACATAGTGGTCAGATCTTAATAGGATTTTGCATTTATATATGAGGAGCATTGTAAAACTAATAAATGCCGAGTTTTGTCAAGATATCTTGACAAACAAAATGTTTGTTCATACAACAACTTAATTTCCGACCGATCGTTCTTATGGCAGCTATATGATTTAGGGGTCCGATCTTAATAGGATTTTGCCTATATATGAGGAGCATTATAAAACTAATAAATGCCGAGTTTGGTCAAGATATCTTGTCAAACAAAATTTTTTTTATTCCACAACAACTTAATTATCGACCGATAGTTCCTATGGCAGCTATATGACATAGTGGTCAGATCTTAATAGGATTTTGCATTTATATATGAGGAGCATTGTAAAACTAATAAATGCCGAGTTTTGTCAAGATATCTTGACAAACAAAATGTTTGTTCATACAACAACTTAATTTCCGACCGATCGTTCTTATGGCAGCTATATGATTTAGGGGTCCGATCTTAATAGGATTTTGCCTATATATGAGGAGCATTGTAAAACTAATAAATGCCGAGTTTGGTCAAGATATCTTGACAAGCAAAATGTTTGTTCATACAACAACTTAATTTCCGACCGATCGTTCTTATGGCAGTTTGGTCAAGATATCTTGACAAACAAAATGTTTTTTCATACAACAACTTAATTTTCGACCGATCGTTCTTATTTCAGCTATTTGATATAGTGGTCCGATCTTAATAGGATTTTGCCTATATATGAGGGGTATAGTAAAACTAATAAACGCCGAGATTGGTCAAGATATCTTGACAAACAAAATGTTTTTTCATACAACAACTTAATTTTCGACCGATCGTTCCAGCTATATGATATAGTTGTCAGATCCTAAAAGGATTTTGCATATATATATGAGAGTATAATAAAACTAATAAATGCCGAGTTTGGTCAAGATATCTTGAAAAACAAAATGATTTTTCGTACAAAAAGTTAGTTTTTGACCGATCGTTCCTATGGCAGCTATATGATATAGCTATATGCCGAGTTTGGTCAAGATATCTTGATAAACAAAATGATTTTTCGTACATAACGTTAGTTTTTGACCGATAGTTCCTATGGCAGCTATATGATATAGTGGTCAGATCTCAAAAGGATTTTGCATTTATATATGAGGAGCATTGTAAAACTAATAAATGCGGAGTTTGGTCAAGATATCTTGAAAAACAAAATGATTTTTCGTACAAAAATTTAGTTTTTGACCGATAGTTCCTATGGCAGCTATATGATATAGTGGTCAGATCTCAAAAGGATTTTGCATTTATATATGAGGAGCATTGTAAAACTAATAAATGCGGAGTTTGGTCAAGATATCTTGAAAAACAAAATGATTTTTCGTACAAAAATTTAGTTTTTGACAGATCGTTCTAATGGCACCTATATGATATAGTGGTCAGTTCTTTATAGGATTTTGCATATATATATGAGGACCATTGTAAAACTAATAAATGATGAGTTTGGTCAAGATATCTTGACAAACAAAATGTTTGTTCATACAACAACTTGGTTTCCGACCGATCGTTCTTATGGCAGCTATATGATTTAGGGGTCCGATGTTAATAGGATTTTTCCTATATATGAGGGGTATAGTAAATCTAATAAATGCCGAGTTTGGTCAAGATATCTTGACAAACAAAATGTTTGTTCATACAACAACTTAATTTTCGACCGATCGTTCTTATTTCAGCTATTTGATATAGTGGTCCGATCCTAAAGGGATTTTGCCTATATATGAGGGGTATAGTAAAACTAATAAACGCCGAGATTGGTCAAGATATCTTGACAAACAAAATGTTTTTTCATACAACAACTTAATTTTCGACCGATCGTTCCAGCTATATGATATAGTTGTGAGATCCTAATAGGATTTTGCATATATATATGAGAGTATAATAAAACTAATAAATGCCGAGTTTGGGCAAGATATCTTGAAAAACAAAATGATTTTTCGTACAAAAAGTTAGTTTTTGACCGATCGTTCCTATGGCATCTATATGATATAGCTATATGCCGAGTTTGGTCAAGATATCTTGACAAACAAAATTTTTGTTCATACAACAACCTAATTTTCGACCGATCGTTCCTATGACAGCTGTATGATATAGTGGTCAGATCTTAATAGGATTTTGCATTTATATATGAGGAGCATTGTAAAACTAATAAATGCCGATTTTGGTCAAGGTATCTTGACAAACAAAATGTTTGTTCATACAACAACTTAATTTCCGACCGATCGTTCTTATGGCAGCTATATGATATAGTGGTCAGATCTTAATAGGATTTTGCATTTATATATGGGGAGCATTGTAAAACTAATATATGCCGAGTTTGGTCCAGATATCTTGACAAACAAAATGTTTTTTTTATTCCACAACAACTTAATTATCGACCGATAGTTCCTATGGCAGCTATATGACATAGTGGTCAGATATTAATAGGATTTTGCATTTATATATGAGGAGCATTGTAAAACTAATAAATGCCGAGTTTTGTCAAGATATCTTGACAAACAAAATGTTTGTTCATACAACAACTTAATTTCCGATCGATCGTTCTTATGGCAGCTATATGATTTAGGGGTCCGATCTTAATAGGATTTTGCCTATATATGAGGAGCATTGTAAAACTAAAAAATGCCGAGTTTGGTCAAGATATCTTGACAAACAAAATGTTTTTTTTATTCCACAACAACTTAATTATCGACCGATAGTTCCTATGGCAGCTATATGACATAGTGGTCAGATCTTAATAGGATTTTGCATTTATATATGAGGAGCATTGTAAAACTAATAAATGCCGAGTTTTGTCAAGATATCTTGACAAACAAAATGTTTGTTCATACAACAACTTAATTTCCGACCGATCGTTCTTATGGCAGCTATATGATTTAGGGGTCCGATCTTAATAGGATTTTGCCTATATATGAGGAGCATTGTAAAACTAATAAATGCCGAGTTTGGTCAAAATATCTTGTCAAACAAAATTTTTTTTTATTCCACAACAACTTAATTATCGACCGATAGTTCCTATGGCAGCTATATGACATAGTGGTCAGATCTTAATAGGATTTTGCATTTATATATGAGGACCATTGTAAAACTAATAAATGCCGAGTTTGGTCAAGATATCTTGACAAGCAAAGTGTTTGTTCATACAACAACTTAATTTCCGATCGATCGTTCTTATGGCAGCTATATGATTTAGGGGTCCGATCTTAATAGGATTTTGCCTATATATGAGGAGCATTGTAAAACTAAAAAATGCCGAGTTTGGTCAAGATATCTTGACAAACAAAATGTTTTTTTTATTCCACAACAACTTAATTATCGACCGATAGTTCCTATGGCAGCTATATGACATAGTGGTCAGATCTTAATAGGATTTTGCATTTATATATGAGGAGCATTGTAAAACTAATAAATGCCGAGTTTTGTCAAGATATCTTGACAAACAAAATGTTTGTTCATACAACAACTTAATTTCCGACCGATCGTTCTTATGGCAGCTATATGATTTAGGGGTCCGATCTTAATAGGATTTTGCCTATATATGAGGAGCATTATAAAACTAATAAATGCCGAGTTTGGTCAAGATATCTTGTCAAACAAAATTTTTTTTTATTCCACAACAACTTAATTATCGACCGATAGTTCCTATGGCAGCTATATGACATAGTGGTCAGATCTTAATAGGATTTTGCATTTATATATGAGGACCATTGTAAAACTAATAAATGCCGAGTTTGGTCAAGATATCTTGACAAGCAAAATGTTTGTTCATACAACAACTTAATTTCCGACCGATCGTTCTTATGGCAGCTATATGATTTAGGGGTCCGATGTTAATAGGATTTTTCCTATATATGAGGGGTATAGTAAAACTAATAAATGCCGAGTTTGGTCAAGATATCTTGACAAACAAAATGTTTTTTCGTACAACAACTTAATTTTCGACCGATAGATCCTATGACAGCTATATGATATAGTGGTCAGATCTTAATAGGATTTTGCATTTATATATGAGGAGCATTGTAAAACTAATAAATGCCGAGATTGGTCAAGATATCTTGACAAACAAAATGTTTGTTATTACAACAACTTAATTTCCGACCGATCGTTCTTATGGCAGCTATATGATTTAGGGGTCCGATGTTAATAGGATTTTTCCTATATATGAGGGGTATAGTAAATCTAATAAATGCCGAGTTTGGTCAAGATATCTTGACAAACAAAATGTTTTTTCGTACAACAACTTAATTTTCGACCGATAGATCCTATGACAGCTATATGATATAGTGGTCAGATCTTAATAGGATTTTGCATTTATATATGAGGAGCATTGTAAAACTAATAAATGCCGAGATTGGTCAAGATATCTTGTCAAACAAAATGTTTTTTTTATTCCACAACAACTTAATTATCGACCGATAGTTCCTATGGCAGCTATATGACATAGTGGTCAGATCTTAATAGGATTTTGCATTTATATATGAGGAGCATTGTAAAACTAATAAATGCCGAGTTTTGTCAAGATATCTTGACAAACAAAATGTTTGTTCATACAATAACTTAATTTCCGACCGATCGTTCTTATGGCAGCTATATGATTTAGGGGTCCGATCTTAATAGGATTTTGCCTATATATGAGGAGCATTGTAAAACTAATAAATGCCGAGTTTGGTCAAGATATCTTGACAAACAAAATTTTTTTTTTATTCCACAACAACTTAATTATCGACCGGTAGTTCCTATGGCAGCTATATGACATAGTGGTCAGATCTTAATAGGATTTTGCATTTATATATGAGGACCATTGTAAAACTAATAAATGCCGAGTTTGGTCAAGATATCTTGACAAGCAAAATGTTTATTCATACAACAACTTAATTTCCGACCGATCGTTCTTATGGCAGCTATATGATTTAGGGGTATGAGGGGTATAGTAAAACTAATAAATGCCGAGTTTGGTCAATATATCTTGACAAACAAAATGTTTTTTCGTACAACAACTTAATTTTCGACCGATAGATCCTATGACAGCTATATGATATAGTGGTCAGATCTTAATAGGATTTTGCATTTATATATGAGGAGCATTGTAAAACTAATAAATGCCGAGATTGGTCAAGATATCTTGACAAACAAAATGTTTGTTCATACAACAACTTAATTTCCGACCGATCGTTCTTATGGCAGCTATATGATTTAGGGGTCCGATGTTAATAGGATTTTTCCTATATATGAGGGGTATAGTAAATCTAATAAATGCCGAGTTTGGTCAAGATATCTTGACAAACAAAATGTTTTTTCGTACAACAACTTAATTTTCGACCGATAGATCCTATGACAGCTATATGATATAGTGGTCAGATCTTAATAGGATTTTGCATTTATATATGAGGAGCATTGTAAAACTAATAAATGCCGAGATTGGTCAAGATATCTTGTCAAACAAAATGTTTTTTTTATTCCACAACAACTTAATTATCGACCGATAGTTCCTATGGCAGCTATATGACATAGTGGTCAGATCTTAATAGGATTTTGCATTTATATATGAGGAGCATTGTAAAACTAATAAATGCCGAGTTTTGTCAAGATATCTTGACAAACAAAATGTTTGTTCATACAACAACTTATTTCCGACCGATCGTTCTTATGGCAGCTATATGATTTAGGGGTCCGATCTTAATAGGATTTTGCCTATATATGAGGAGCATTGTAAAACTAATAAATGCCGAGTTTGGTCAAGATATCTTGACAAACAAAATTTTTTTTTTATTCCACAACAACTTAATTATCGACGATAGTTCCTATGGCAGCTATATGACATAGTGGTCAGATCTTAATAGGATTTTGCATTTATTTATGAGGAGCATTGTAAAACTAATAAATGCCGAGTTTTGTCAAGATATCTTGACAAACAAAATGTTTGTTCATACAACAACTTAATTTCCGACCGATCGTTCTTATGGCAGCTATATGATTTAGGGGTCCGATCTTAATAGGATTTTGCCTATATATGAGGAGCATTGTAAAACTAATAAATGCCGAGTTTGGTCAAGATATCTTGACAAACAAAATTTTTTTTATTCCACAACAACTTAATTATCGACGATAGTTCCTATGGCAGCTATATGACATAGTGGTCAGATCTTAATAGAATTTTGCATTTATATATGAGGACCATTGTAAAACTAATAAATGCCGAGTTTGGTCAAGATATCTTGACAAGCAAAATGTTTGTTCATACAACAACTTAATTTCCGACCGATCGTTCTTATGGCAGCTATATGATTTAGGGGTCCGATGTTAATAGGATTTTTCCTATATATGAGGGGTATAGTAAAACTAATAAATGCCGAGTTTTGTCAAGATATCTTGACAAACAAAATGTTTTTTTCGTACAACAACTTAATTTTCGACCGATAGATCCTATGACAGCTATATGATATAGTGGTCAGATCTTAATAGGATTTTGCATTTATATATGAGGAGCATTCTAAAACTAATAAATGCCGAGTTTGGTCAAGATATCTTGACAAACAAAATGTTTGTTCATACAACAACTTAATTTCCGACCGATCGTTCTTATGGCAGCTATATGATTTAGGGGTCCGATATTAATAGGATTTTTCCTATATATGAGGGGTATAGTAAAACTAATTAACGCCGAGATTGGTCAAGATATCTTGACAAACAAAATGTTTTTTCATACAACAACTTAATTTTCGACCGATCGTTCCAGCTATATGATATAGTTGTCAGATCCTAATAGGATTTTGCATATATATATGAGAGTATAATAAAACTAATAAATGCCGAGTTTGGGCAAGATATCTTGAAAAACAAAATGATTTTTCGTACAAAAAGTTAGTTTTTGACCGATCGTTCCTATGGCATCTATATGATATAGCTATATGCCGAGTTTGGTCAAGATATCTCGACAAACAAAATTTTTGTTCATACAACAACCCAATTTTCGACCGATCGTTCCTATGTCAGCTATATGATATAGTGGTCAGATCTTAATAGGATTTTGCATTTATATATGAGGAGCATTGTTAAACTAATAAATGCCGATTTTGGTCAAGATATCTTGACAAACAAAATGTTTGCTCATACAACAACTTAATTTCCGACCGATCGTTCTTATGGCAGCTATATGATATAGTGGTCAGATCTTAATAGGATTTTGCATTTATATATGGGGAGCATTGTAAAACTAATATATGCCGAGTTTGGTCAAGATATCTTGACAAACAAAATGTTTTTTTTATTCCACAACAACTTAATTATCGACCGATAGTTCCTATGGCAGCTATATGACATAGTGGTCAGATCTTAATAGGATTTTGCATTTATATATGAGGACCATTGTAAAACTAATAAATGCCGAGTTTGGTCAAGATATCTTGACAAGCAAAATGTTTGTTCATACAAAAACTTAATTTCCGACCGATCGTTCTTATGGCAGTTTGGTCAAGATATCTTGACAAACAAAATGTTTTTTCATACAACAACTTAATTTTCGACCGATCGTTCTTATTTCAGCTATTTGATATAGTGGTCCGATCTTGATAGGATTTTGCCTATATATGAGGGGTATAGTAAAACTAATAAACGCCGAGTTTGGTCAAGATATCTTGACAAACAAAATGTTTTTTCATACAACAACTTAATTTTCGACCGATCGTTCCAGCTATATGATATAGTTGTCAGATCCTAATAGGATTTTGCATATATATATGAGAGTATAATAAAACTAATAAATGCCGAGTTTGGTCAAGATATCTTGAAAAACAAAATGTTTTTTCGTACAAAAAGTTAGTTTTTGACCGATCGTTCCTATGGCAGCTATATGATATAGCTATATGCCGAGTTTGGTCAAGATATCTTGACAAACAAAATTATTTTTCGTACATAACGTTAGTTTTTGACCGATAGTGCCTATGGCAGCTATATGATATAGTGGTCAGATCTCAAAAGGATTTTGCATTTATATATGAGGAGCATTGTAAAACTAATAAATGCGGAGTTTGGTCAAGATATCTTGAAAAACAAAATGATTTTTCGTACAAAAATTTAGTTTTTGACAGATCGTTCTAATGGCACCTATATGATATAGTGGTCAGTTCTTTATAGGATTTTGCATATATATATGAGGACCATTGTAAAACTAATAAATGCCGAGTTTGGTCAAGATATCTTGACAAACAAAATGTTTGTTCATACAACAACTTAATTTCCGACCGATCGTTCTTATGGCAGCTATATGATTTAGGGGTCCGATGTTATAGGATTTTTCCTATATATGAGGGGTATAGTAAATCTAATAAATGCCGAGTTTGGTCAAGATATCTTGACAAACAAAATGTTTGTTCATACAACAACTTAATTTTCGACCGATCGTTCTTATTTCAGCTATTTGATATAGTGGTCCGATCTTAATGGGATTTTGCCTATATATGAGGGGTATAGTAAAACTAATAAACGCCGAGATTGGTCAAGATATCTTGACAAACAAAATGTTTTTTCATACAACAACTTAATTTTCGACCGATCGTTCCAGCTATATGATATAGTTGTGAGATCCTAATAGGATTTTGCATATATATATGAGAGTATAATAAAACTAATAAATGCCGAGTTTGGGCAAGATATCTTGAAAAACAAAATGATTTTTCGTACAAAAAGTTAGTTTTTGACCGATCGTTCCTATGGCATCTATATGATATAGCTATATGCCGAGTTTGGTCAAGATATCTTGACAAACAAAATTTTTGTTCATACAACAACCTAATTTTCGACCGATCGTTCCTATGGCAGCTGTATGATATAGTGGTCAGATCTTAATAGGATTTTGCATTTATATATGAGGAGCATTGTAAAACTAATAAATGCCGATTTTGGTCAAGGTATCTTGACAAACAAAATGTTTGTTCATACAACAACTTAATTTCCGACCGATCGTTCTTATGGCAGCT
This sequence comes from Drosophila americana, assembly GCA_030788265.1. Classification (NCBI taxonomy): domain Eukaryota; kingdom Metazoa; phylum Arthropoda; class Insecta; order Diptera; family Drosophilidae; genus Drosophila; species Drosophila americana. The sequence continues at coordinate 20,758 of JAURSC010000047.1, read as the reverse complement.
ATATGATATAGTGGTCAGATCTTAATAGGATTTTGCATTTATATATGGGGAGCATTGTAAAACTAATATATGCCGAGTTTGGTCCAGATATCTTGACAAACAAAATGTTTTTTTTATTCCACAACAACTTAATTATCGACCGATAGTTCCTATGGCAGCTATATGACATAGTGGTCAGATATTAATAGGATTTTGCATTTATATATGAGGAGCATTGTAAAACTAATAAATGCCGAGTTTTGTCAAGATATCTTGACAAACTAAATGTTTGTTCATACAACAACTTAATTTCCGATCGATCGTTCTTATGGCAGCTATATGATTTAGGGGTCCGATCTTAATAGGATTTTGCCTATATATGAGGAGCATTGTAAAACTAAAAAATGCCGAGTTTGGTCAAGATATCTTGACAAACAAAATGTTTTTTTTATTCCACAACAACTTAATTATCGACCGATAGTTCCTATGGCAGCTATATGACATAGTGGTCAGATCTTAATAGGATTTTGCATTTATATATGAGGAGCATTGTAAAACTAATAAATGCCGAGTTTTGTCAAGATATCTTGACAAACAAAATGTTTGTTCATACAACAACTTAATTTCCGACCGATCGTTCTTATGGCAGCTATATGATTTAGGGGTCCGATCCTAATAGGATTTTGCCTATATATGAGGAGCATTGTAAAACTAATAAATGCCGAGTTTGGTCAAGATATCTTGTCAAACAAAATTTTTTTTTATTCCACAACAACTTAATTATCGACCGATAGTTCCTATGGCAGCTATATGACATAGTGGTCAGATCTTAATAGGATTTTGCATTTATATATGAGGACCATTGTAAAACTAATAAATGCCGAGTTTGGTCAAGATATCTTGACAAGCAAAATGTTTGTTCATACAACAACTTAATTTCCGACCGATCGTTCTTATGGCAGCTATATGATTTAGGGGTCCGATGTTAATAGGATTTTTCCTATATATGAGGGGTATAGTAAAACTAATAAACGCCGAGTTTGGTCAAGATATCTTGACAAACAAAATGTTTTTTCGTACAACAACTTAATTTTCGACCGATAGATCCTATGACAGCTATATGATATAGTGGTCAGATCTTAATAGGATTTTGCATTTATATATAAGGAGCATTGTAAAACTAATAAATACCGAGTTTGGTCAAGATATCTTGACAAGCAAAATGTTTGTTCATACAACAACTTAATTTCCGACCGATCGTTCTTATGGCAGCTATATGATTTAGGGGTCCGATGTTAATAGGATTTTTCCTATATATGAGGGGTATAGTAAAACTAATAAACGCCGAGATTGGTCAAGATATCTTGACAAACAAAATTTTTTCATACAACAACTTAATTTTCGACCGATCGTTCCAGCTATATGATATAGTTGTCAGATCCTAATAGGATTTTGCATATATATATGAGAGTATAATAAAACTAATAAATGCCGAGTTTGGTCAAGATATCTTGAAAAACAAAATGATTTTTCGTACAAAAAGTTAGTTTTTGACCGATCGTTCCTATGGCAGCTATATGATATAGCTATATGCCGAGTTTGGTCAAGATATCTTGACAAACAAAATGATTTTTCGTACATAACGTTAGTTTTTGACCGATAGTTCCTATGGCAGCTATATGATATAGTGGTCAGATCTCAAAAGGATTTTGCATTTATATATGAGGAGCATTGTAAAACTAATAAATGCGGAGTTTGGTCAAGATATCTTGAAAAACAAAATGATTTTTCGTACAAAAATTTAGTTTTTGACAGATCGTTCTAATGGCACCTATATGATATAGTGGTCAGTTCTTTATAGGATTTTGCATATATATATGAGGACCATTGTAAAACTAATAAATGCCGAGTTTGGTCAAGATATCTTGACAAACAAAATGTTTGTTCATACAACAACTTAATTTCCGACCGAACGTTCTTATGGCAGCTTTATGATTTAGGGGTCCGATGTTAATAGGATTTTTCCTATATATGAGGGGTATAGTAAATCTAATAAATGCCGAGTTTGGTCAAGATATCTTGACAAACAAAATGTTTGTTCATACAACAACTTAATTTTCGACCGATCGTTCTTATTTCAGCTATTTGATATAGTGGTCCGATCTTAATGGGATTTTGCCTATATATGAGGGGTATAGTAAAACTAATAAACGCCGAGATTGGTCAAGATATCTTGACAAACAAAATGTTTTTTCATACAACAACTTAATTTTCGACCGATCGTTCCAGCTATATGATATAGTTGTGAGATCCTAATAGGATTTTGCATATATATATGAGAGTATAATAAAACTAATAAATGCCGAGTTTGAGCAAGATATCTTGAAAAACAAAATGATTTTTCGTACAAAAAGTTAGTTTTTGACCGATCGTTCCTATGGCATCTATATGATATAGCTATATGCCGAGTTTGGTCAAGATATCTTGACAAACAAAATTTTTGTTCATACAACAACCTAATTTTCGACCGATCGTTCCTATGGCAGCTGTATGATATAGTGGTCAGATCTTAATAGGATTTTGCATTTATATATGAGGAGCATTGTAAAACTAATAAATGCCGATTTTGGTCAAGGTATCTTGACAAACAAAATGTTTGTTCATACAACAACTTAATTTCCGACCGATCGTTCTTATGGCAGCTATATGATATAGTGGTCAGATCTTTATAGGATTTTGCATTTATATATGGGGAGCATTGTAAAACTAATATATGCCGAGTTTGGTCCAGATATCTTGACAAACAAAATGTTTTTTTTATTCCACAACAACTTAATTATCGACCGATAGTTCCTATGGCAGCTATATGATATAGTGGTCAGATATTAATAGGATTTTGCATTTATATATGAGGAGCATTGTAAAACTAATAAATGCCGAGTTTTGTCAAGATATCTTGACAAACAAAATGTTTGTTCATACAACAACTTAATTTCCGATCGATCGTTCTTATGGCAGCTATATGATTTAGGGGTCCGATCTTAATAGGATTTTGCCTATATATGAGGAGCATTGTAAAACTAAAAAATGCCGAGTTTGGTCAAGATATCTTGACAAACAAAATGTTTTTTTTATTCCACAACAACTTAATTATCGACCGATAGTTCCTATGGCAGCTATATGACATAGTGGTCAGATCTTAATAGGATTTTGCATTTATATATGAGGAGCATTGTAAAACTAATAAATGCCGAGTTTTGTCAAAATATCTTGACAAACAAAATGTTTGTTCATACAACAACTTAATTTCCGACCGATCGTTCTTATGGCAGCTATATGATTTCGGGGTCCGATCTTAATAGGATTTTGCCTATATATGAGGAGCATTGTAAAACTAATAAATGCCGAGTTTGGTCAAGATATCTTGTCAAACAAAATTTTTTTTTATTCCACAACAACTTAATTATCGACCGATAGTTCCTATGGCAGCTATATGACATAGTGGTCAGATCTTAATAGGATTTTGCATTTATATATGAGGACCATTGTAAAACTAATAAATGCCGAGTTTGGTCAAGATATCTTGACAAGCAAAATGTTTGTTCATACAACAACTTAATTTCCGACCGATCGTTCTTATGGCAGCTATATGATTTAGGGGTCCGATGTTAATAGGATTTTTCCTATATATGAGGGGTATAGTAAAACTAATAAATGCCGAGTTTGGTCAAGATATCTTGACAAACAAAATGTTTTTTCGTACAACAACTTAATTTTCGACCGATAGATCCTATGACAGCTATATGATATAGTGGTCAGATCTTAATAGGATTTTGCATTTATATATGAGGAGCATTGTAAAACTAATAAATGCCGAGTTTGGTCAAGATATCTTGACAAGCAAAATGTTTGTTCATACAACAACTTAATTTCCGACCGATCGTTCTTATGGCAGCTATATGATTTAGGGGTCCGATGTTAATAGGATTTTTCCTATATATGAGGGGTATAGTAAAACTAATAAACGCCGAGATTGGTCAAGATATCTTGACAAACAAAATGTTTTTTCATACAACAACTTAATTTTCGACCGATCGTTCCAGCTATATGATATAGTTGTCAGATCCTTATAGGATTTTGCATATATATATGAGAGTATAATAAAACTAATAAATGCCGAGTTTGGGCAAGATATCTTGAAAAACAAAATGATTTTCCGTACAAAAAGTTAGTTTTTGACCGATCGTTCCTATGGCATCTATATGATATAGCTATATGCCGAGTTTGGTCAAGATATCTTGACAAACAAAATTTTTGTTCATACAACAACCTAATTTTCGACCGATCGTTCCTATGTCAGCTATATGATATAGTGGTCAGATCTTAATAGGATTTTGCATTTATATATGAGGAGCATTGTAAAACTAATAAATGCCGATTTTGGTCAAGATATCTTGACAAACAAAATGTTTGTTCATACAACAACTTAATTTCCGACCGATCGTTCTTATGGCAGCTATATGATATAGTGGTCAGATCTTAATAGGATTTTGCATTTATATATAGGGAGCATTGTAAAACTAATATATGCCGAGTTTGGTCAAGATATCTTGACAAACAAAATGTTTTTTTTTATTCCACAACAACTTAATTTTCGACCGATAGATCCTATGACAGCTATATGATATAGTGGTCAGATCTTAATAGGATTTTGCATTTATATATGAGGAGCATTGTAAAACTAATAAATGCCGAGTTTGGTCAAGATATCTTGACAAACAAATGTTTGTTCATACAACAACTTAATTTCCGACCGATCGTTCTTATGGCAGCTATATGATTTAGGGGTCCGATGTTAATAGGATTTTTCCTATATATGAGGGGTATAGTAAAACTAATAAATGCCGAGTTTGGTCAAGATATCTTGACAAACAAAATGTTTTTTCATACAACAACTTAATTTTCGACCGATCGTTCTTATTTAAGCTATTTGATATAGTGGTCCGATCTTAATAGGATTTTGCCTATATATGAGGGGTATAGTAAAACTAATAAACGCCGAGATTGGTCAAGATATCTTGACAAACAAAATTTTTTTTCATACAACAACTTAATTTTCGACCGATCGTTCCAGCTATATGATATAGTTGTCAGATCCTAATAGGATTTGGCATATATATATGAGAGTATAATAAAACTAATAAATGCCGAGTTTGGGCAAGATATCTTGAAAAACAAAATGATTTTTCATACAAAAAGTTAGTTTTTGACCGATCGTTCCTATGGCATCTATATGATATAGCTATATGCCGAGTTTGGTCAAGATATCTTGACAAACAAAATTTTTGTTCATACAACAACCTAATTTTCGACCGATCGTTCCTATGGCAGCTATATGATATAGTGGTCAGATCTTAATAGGATTTTGCATTTATATATGAGGAGCATTGTAAAACTAATAAATGCCGAGTTTGGTCAAGATATCTTGACAAACAAAATGTTTGTTCATACAACAACTTAATTTCCGACCGATCGTTCTTATGGCAGCTATATGATATAGTGGTCAGATCTTAATAGGATTTTTCCTATATATGAGGGGTATAGTAAAACTAATAAATGCCGAGTTTGGTCAAGATATCTTGACAAACAAAATGTTTGTTCATACAACAACTTAATTTTCGACCGATAGATCCTATGACAGCTATATGATATAGTGGTCAGATCTTAATAGGATTTTGCATTTATATATGAGGAGCATTGTAAAACTAATAAATGCCGAGTTTGGTCAAGATATCTTGACAAACAAAATGTTTGTTCATACAACAACTTAATTTCCGACCGATCGTTCTTATGGCAGCTATATGATTTAGGGGTCCGATGTTAATAGGATTTTTCCTATATATGAGGAGTATAGGAAAACTAATAAATGCCGAGTTTGGTCAAGATATCTTGAAAAACAAAATTATTTTTCGTACAAAAAGTTAATTTTGACCGATAGTTCCTATGGCAGCTATATGATATAATGGTCAGATCTCAATAGGATTTTGCATTTATATATGAGGAGCATTGTAAAACTAATAAATGCCGAGTTTGGTCAAGATATCTTGACAAACAAAATGTTTGTATATACAACAACTTAATTTACGACCGATCGTTCTTATGGCAGCTATATGATATAGTGCTCATATCTTAATAGGATTTTGCATTTATATATGGGGAGCATTGTAAAAACTAATAAATGCCGAGTTTGGTCAAGATATCTTGACAAACAAAATGTTTTTTCGTACAACAACTTAATTTTCGACCGATAGATCCTATGACAGCTATATGATATAGAGGTTAGATCTTAATAGGATTTTCCATTTATATATGAGGAGCATTGTAAAACTAATAAATGCCGAGTTTGGTCAAGATATCTTGACCAACAAAATGTTTGTTCATACAACAACTTAAGTTCCGTCGATCGTTCTTATGGCAGCTATATGATTTAGGGGTCCGATGTTAATAGGATTTTTCCTATAAATGAGGGGTATAGTAAAACTAATAAATGCCGAGTTTGGTCAAGATATCTTGACAAACAAAATGTTTTTTCATACAACAGCTTAATTTTCGACCTATCGTTCTTATTTCAGCTATTTGATATAGTGGTCCGATCTTAATAGGATTTTGCCTATATATGAGGGGTATAGTAAAACTAATAAACGCCGAGATTGGTCAAGATATCTTGACAAACAAAATGTTTTTCATACAACAACTTAATTTTCGACCGATCGTTCCAGCTATATGATATAGTTGTCAGATCCTAATAGGATTTTGCATATATATGAGAGTATAGTAAAACTAATAAATGCCGAGATTGGTCAAGATATCTTGACAAACAAAATGTTTTTTCATACAACAACTTAATTTTCGACCGATCGTTCCAGCTATATGATATAGTTGTCAGATCCTAATAGGATTTTGCATATATATATGAGAGTATAATAAAACTAATAAATGCCGAGTTTGGGCAAGATATCTTGAAAAACAAAATGATTTTCCGTACAAAAAGTTAGTTTTTGACCGATCGTTCCTATGGCATCTATATGATATAGCTATATGCCGAGTTTGGTCAAGATATCTTGACAAACAAAATTTTTGTTCATACAACAACCTAATTTTCGACCGATCGTTCCTATGTCAGCTATATGATATAGTGGTCAGATCTTAATAGGATTTTGCATTTATATATGAGGAGCACTGTAAAACTAATAAATGCCGATTTTGGTCAAGATATCTTGACAAACAAAATGTTTGTTCATACAACAACTTAATTTCCGACCGATCGTTCTTATGGCAGCTATATGATATAGTGGTCAGATCTTAATAGGATTTTGCATTTATATATAGGGAGCATTGTAAAACTAATATATGCCGAGTTTGGTCAAGATATCTTGACAAACAAAATGTTTTTTTTATTCCACAACAACTTAATTATCGACCGATAGTTCCTATGGCAGCTATATGACATAGTGGTCAGATCTTAATAGGATTTTGCATTTATATATGAGGAGCATTGTAAAACTGATAAATGCCGAGTTTTGTCAAGATATCTTGACAAACAAAATGTTTGTTCATACAACAACTTAATTTCCGACCGATCGTTCTTATGGCAGCTATATGATTTAGTGGTCCGATCTTAATAGGATTTTGCCTATATATAAGGAGCATTGTAAAACTAATAAATGCCGAGTTTGGTCAAGATATCTTGACAAACAAAATGTTTTTTTTATTCCACAACAACTTAATTATCGACCGATAGTTCCTATGGCAGCTATATGACATAGTGGTCAGATCTTAATAGGATTTTGCATTTATATATGAGGACCATTGTAAAACTAATAAATGCCGAGTTTGGTCAAGATATCTTGACAAGCAAAATGTTTGTTCATACAACAACTTAATTTCCGACCGATCGTTCTTATGGCAGCTATATGATTTAGGGGTCCGATGTTAATAGGATTTTTTCTATATATGAGGGGTATAGTAAAACTAATAAATGCCGAGTTTGGTCAAGATATCTTGACAAACAAAATGTTTTTTCGTACAACAACTTAATTTTCGACCGATAGATCCTATGACAGCTATATGATATAGTGGTCAGATCTTAATAGGATTTTGCATTTATATATGAGGAGCATTGTAAAACTAATAAATGCCGAGTTTGGTCAAGATATCTTGACAAACAAAATGTTTGTTCATACAACAACTTAATTTCCGACCGATCGTTCTTATGGCAGCTATATGATTTAGGGGTCCGATGTTAATAGGATTTTTCCTATATATGAGGGGTATAGTAAAACTAATAAATGCCGAGTTTGGTCAAGATATCTTGACAAACAAAATGTTTTTTCATACAACAACTTAATTTTCGACCGATCGTTCTTATTTAAGCTATTTGATATAGTGGTCCGATCTTAATAGGATTTTGCCTATATATGAGGGGTATAGTAAAACTAATAAACGCCGAGATTGGTCAAGATATCTTGACAAACAAAATTTTTTTTCATACAACAACTTAATTTTCGACCGATCGTTCCAGCTATATGATATAGTTGTCAGATCCTAATAGGATTTGGCATATATATATGAGAGTATAATAAAACTAATAAATGCCGAGTTTGGGCAAGACATCTTGAAAAACAAATTGATTTTTCATACAAAAAGTTAGTTTTTGACCGATCGTTCCTATGGCATCTATATGATATAGCTATATGCCGAGTTTGGTCAAGATATCTTGACAAACAAAATTTTTGTTCATACAACAACCTAATTTTCGACCGATCGTTCCTATGGCAGCTATATGATATAGTGGTCAGATCTTAATAGGATTTTGCATTTATATATGAGGAGCATTGTAAAACTAATAAATGCCGAGTTTGGTCAAGATATCTTGACAAACAAAATGTTTGTTCATACAACAACTTAATTTCCGACCGATCGTTCTTATGGCAGCTATATGATATAGTGGTCAGATCTTAATAGGATTTTTCCTATATATGAGGGGTATAGTAAAACTAATAAATGCCGAGTTTGGTCAAGATATCTTGACAAACAAAATGTTTGTTCATACAACAACTTAATTTTCGACCGATAGATCCTATGACAGCTATATGATATAGTGGTCAGATCTTAATAGGATTTTGCATTTATATATGAGGAGCATTGTAAAACTAATAAATGCCGAGTTTGGTCAAGATATCTTGACAAACAAAATGTTTGTTCATACAACAACTTAATTTCCGACCGATCGTTCTTATGGCAGCTATATGATTTAGGGGTCCGATGTTAATAGGATTTTTCCTATATATGAGGAGTATAGGAAAACTAATAAATGCCGAGTTTGGTCAAGATATCTTGAAAAACAAAATTATTTTTCGTACAAAAAGTTAATTTTTGACCGATAGTTCCTATGGCAGCTATATGATATAATGGTCAGATCTCAATAGGATTTTGCATTTATATATGAGGAGCATTGTAAAACTAATAAATGCCGAGTTTGGTCAAGATATCTTGACAAACAAAATGTTTGTATATACAACAACTTAATTTACGACCGATCGTTCTTATGGCAGCTATATGATATAGTGCTCATATCTTAATAGGATTTTGCATTTATATATGGGGAGCATTGTAAAACTAATAAATGCCGAGTTTGGTCAAGATATCTTGACAAACAAAATGTTTTTTCGTACAACAACTTAATTTTCGACCGATAGATCCTATGACAGCTATATGATATAGAGGTTAGATCTTAATAGGATTTTCCATTTATATATGAGGAGCATTGTAAAACTAATAAATGCCGAGTTTGGTCAAGATATCTTGACCAACAAAATGTTTGTTCATACAACAACTTAAGTTCCGTCGATCGTTCTTATGGCAGCTATATGATTTAGGGGTCCGATGTTAATAGGATTTTCCTATAAATGAGGGGTATAGTAAAACTAATAAATGCCGAGTTTGGTCAAGATATCTTGACAAACAAAATGTTTTTCATACAACAGCTTAATTTTCGACCTATCGTTCTTATTTCAGCTATTTGATATAGTGGTCCGATCTTAATAGGATTTTGCCTATATATGAGGGGTATAGTAAAACTAATAAACGCCGAGATTGGTCAAGATATCTTGACAAACAAAATGTTTTTTCATACAACAACTTAATTTTCGACCGATCGTTCCAGCTATATGATATAGTTGTCAGATCCTAATAGGATTTTGCATATATATATGAGAGTATAGTAAAACTAATAAATGCCGAGTTTGGTCAAGATATCTTGAAAAACAAAATGATTTTTCGTACAAAATGTTAGTTTTTGACCGATCGTTCCTATGGCATCTATATGATATAGCTATATGCCGAGCTTGGTCAAGATATCTTGACAAACAAAATTCATACAACAGCTTAATTTCCGACCGATCGTTCTTATGGCAGCTATATGATTTTGTGGTCCGATCTTAATAGGATTTTGCCTATATATGAGGGGTATAGTAAAACTAATAAACGCCGAGATTGGTCAAGATATCTTGACAAACAAAATGTTTTTTCATACAACAACTTAATTTTCGACCGATCGTTCTTATGGCAGCTATATGATATAGTTGTCAGATCTTAATAGGATTTTGCATTTATATATGGGGAGCATTGTAAAACTAATATATGCCGAGTTTGGACAAGATATCTTGACAAACAAAATGTTTTTTATTCCACAACAACTTAATTATCGACCGATAGTTCCTATGGCAGCTATATGATATAGTGGTCAGATCTTAATAGGATTTTGCATTTACATATGAGGAGCATTGTAAAACTAATAAATGCCGAGTTCGGTCAAGATATCTTGACAAACAAAATGATTTTTCGTACAAAAAGTTAGTTTTTGACCAATCGTTCCTATGGCATCTATATGATATAGCTATATGCCGAGTTTGGTCAAGATATCTTGACAAACAAAATTTTTGTTCATACAACAACCTAATTTTCGACCGATCGTTCCTATGGCAGCTATATGATATAGTGGTCAGATCTTAATAGGATTTTGCATTTATATATGAGGAGCATTGTAAAACTAATAAATGCCGAGTTTGGTCAAGATATCTTGACAAACAAAATGTTTGTTCATACAACAACTTAATTTCCGACCGATCGTTCTTATGGCAGCTATATGATATAGTGGTCAGATCTTAATAGGATTTTTCCTATATATGAGGGGTATAGTAAAACTAATAAATGCCGAGTTTGGTCAAGATATCTTGACAAACAAAATGTTTGTTCATACAACAACTTAATTTTCGACCGATAGATCCTATGACAGCTATATGATATAGTGGTCAGATCTTAATAGGATTTTGCATTTATATATGAGGAGCATTGTAAAACTAATAAATGCCGAGTTTGGTCAAGATATCTTGACAAACAAAATGTTTGTTCATACAACAACTTAATTTCCGACCGATCGTTCTTATGGCAGCTATATGATTTAGGGGTCCGATGTTAATAGGATTTTCCTATATATGAGGAGTATAGGAAAACTAATAAATGCCGAGTTTGGTCAAGATATCTTGAAAAACAAAATTATTTTTCGTACAAAAAGTTAATTTTTGACCGATAGTTCCTATGGCAGCTATATGATATAATGGTCAGATCTCAATAGGATTTTGCATTTATATATGAGGAGCATTGTAAAACTAATAAATGCCGAGTTTGGTCAAGATATCTTGACAAACAAAATGTTTGTATATACAACAACTTAATTTACGACCGATCGTTCTTATGGCAGCTATATGATATAGTGCTCATATCTTAATAGGATTTTGCATTTATATATGGGGAGCATTGTAAAACTAATAAATGCCGAGTTTGGTCAAGATATCTTGACAAACAAAATGTTTTTTCGTACAACAACTTAATTTTCGACCGATAGATCCTATGACAGCTATATGATATAGAGGTTAGATCTTAATAGGATTTTCCATTTATATATGAGGAGCATTGTAAAACTAATAAATGCCGAGTTTGGTCAAGATATCTTGACCAACAAAATGTTTGTTCATACAACAACTTAAGTTCCGTCGATCGTTCTTATGGCAGCTATATGATTTAGGGGTCCGATGTTAATAGGATTTTTCCTATAAATGAGGGGTATAGTAAAACTAATAAATGCCGAGTTTGGTCAAGATATCTTGACAAACAAAATGTTTTTTCATACAACACTTAATTTTCGACCTATCGTTCTTATTTCAGCTATTTGATATAGTGGTCCGATCTTAATAGGATTTTGCCTATATATGAGGGGTATAGTAAAACTAATAAACGCCGAGATTGGTCAAGATATCTTGACAAACAAAATGTTTTTTCATACAACAACTTAATTTTCGACCGATCGTTCCAGCTATATGATATAGTTGTCAGATCCTAATAGGATTTTGCATATATATATGAGAGTATAGTAAAACTAATAAATGCCGAGTTTGGTCAAGATATCTTGAAAAACAAAATGATTTTTCGTACAAAATGTTAGTTTTTGACCGATCGTTCTATGGCATCTATATGATATAGCTATATGCCGAGCTTGGTCAAGATATCTTGACAAACAAAATTTTTGTTCATACAACAGCTTAATTTCCGACCGATCGTTCTTATGGCAGCTATATGATTTTGTGGTCCGATCTTAATAGGATTTTGCCTATATATGAGGGGTATAGTAAAACTAATAAACGCCGAGATTGGTCAAGATATCTTGACAAACAAAATGTTTTTTCATACAACAACTTAATTTTCGACCGATCGTTCTTATGGCAGCTATATGATATAGTTGTCAGATCTTAATAGGATTTTGCATTTATATATGGGGAGCATTGTAAAACTAATATATGCCGAGTTTGGACAAGATATCTTGACAAACAAAATGTTTTTTTATCCACAACAACTTAATTATCGACCGATAGTTCCTATGGCAGCTATATGATATAGTGGTCAGATCTTAATAGGATTTTGCATTTACATATGAGGAGCATTGTAAAACTAATAAATGCCGAGTTCGGTCAAGATATCTTGACAAACAAAATGTTTGTTCATACAACAACTTAATTTCCGACCGATCGTTCTTATGGCAGCTATATGATATAGTGGTCAGATCTTAATAGGATTTTGCATTTATATATGGGGAGCATTGTAAAACTAATATATGCCGAGCTTGGTCAAGATATCTTGACAAACAAAATGTTTGTTCATACAACAACTTAATTTCCGACCGATCGTTCTTATGGCAGCTATATGATATAGTGGTCAGATCTTAATAGGATTTTGCATTTATATATGAGGAGCATTGTAAAACTAATAAATGCCGAGTTTGGTCAAGATATCTTGACAAACAAAATGTTTGTTCATACAACAACTTAATTTCCGACCGATCGTTCTTATGGCAGCTATATGATATAGTGGTCAGATCTTAATAGGATTTTGCATTTATATATGGGGAGCATTGTAAAACTAATATGCCGAGCTTGGTCAAGATATCTTGACAAACAAAATGTTTGTTCATACAACAACTTAATTTCCGACCGATCGTTCTTATGGCAGCTATATGATATAGTGGTCAGATCTTAATAGGATTTTGCATTATATATGGGGAGCATTGTAAAACTAATAAATGCCGAGTTTGGTCAAGATATCTTGACAAACAAAATGTTTGTTCATACAACAACTTAATTTCCGACCGATCGTTCTTATGGCAGCTATATGATATAGTGGTCAGATCTTAATAGGATTTTGCATTTATATATGGGGAGCATTGTAAAACTAATATATGCCGAGCTTGGTCAAGATATCTTGACAAACAAAATGTTTTTTTTATTCCACAACAACTTAATTATCGACCGATAGCTCCTATGGCAGCTATATGACATCGTGGTCAGATCTTAATAGGATTTTGCATTTATATATGAGGAGCATTGTAAAACTAATAAATGCCGAGTTTGGTCAAGATATCTTGACAAACAAAATTTTTGTTCATACAACAACCTAATTTTCGACCGATCGTTCCTATGGCAGCTATATGATATAGTGGTCAGATCTTAATAGGATTTTGCATTATATATGAGGAGCATTGTAAAACTAATAAATGCCGAGTTTGGTCAAGATATCTTGACAAACAAAATGTTTGTTCATACAACAACTTAATTTCCGACCGATCGTTCTTATGGCAGCTATATGATATAGTGGTCAGATCTTAATAGGATTTTGCATTTATATATGGGGAGCATTGTAAAACTAATATATGCCGAGCTTGGTCAAGATATCTTGACAAACAAAATGTTTTTTTTATTCCACAACAACTTAATTATCGACCGATAGCTCCTATGGCAGCTATATGACATCGTGGTCAGATCTTAATAGGATTTTGCATTTTATATGAGGAGCATTGTAAAACTAATAAATGCCGAGTTTGGTCAAGATATCTTGACAAACAAATGTTTGTTCATACAACAACTTAATTCCGACCGATCGTTCTTATGGCAGCTATATGATTTAGGGGTCCGATCTTAATAGGATTTTGCCTATATATGAGGGGTATAGTAAACTAATAACGCCGAGATTGGTCAAGATATCTTGACAAACAAAATGTTTGTTCACACAACAACTTAATTTCGACGATAGTTCCTATGGCAGCTATATGATATAGTGGTCAGATCTTAATAGGATTTTGCATTATATATGAGGAGCATTGTAAAACTAATAAATGCCGAGTTTGGTCAAGATATCTTGACAAACCAAATGTTTGTTCATACAACAACTTAATTTCCGACCGATCGTTCTTATGGCAGCTATTTGATATAGTGGTCCGATCTTAATAGGATTTTGCCTATATATGAGGGGTATAGTAAAACTAATAAACGCCGAGTTTGGTCAAGATATCTTGACAAACAATATTTTTTTTCATACAACAACTTAATTTTCGACCGATCGTTCTTATTTCAGCTATTTGATATAGTAGTCCGATCTTAATAGGATTTTGCCTATATATGAGGAGTATAGTAAAACTAATAAATGCCGAGTTTGGTCAAAATATCTTGAAAAACAAAATATTTTTTCATACAACAACTTAATTTCCGACCGATCGTTCTTATGGCAGCTATATGATTTAGGGGTCCGATCTTAATAGGAGTTTGCCTATATATGAGGGGTATAGTAAAACTAATAAACGCCGAGATTGGTCAAGATATCTTGACAAACAAAATGTTTGTTCACACAAACAACTTAATTTCCGACCGATAGTTCCTATGGCAGCTATATGATATAGTGGTCAGATCTTAATAGGATTTTGCATTTATATATGAGGAGCATTGTAAAACTAATAAATGCCGAGCTTGGTCAAGATATCTTGACAAACAAAATGTTTGTTCATACAACAACTTAATTTCCGACCGATCGTTCTTATGGCAGCTATTTGATATAGTGGTCCGATCTTAATAGTATTTTGCCTATATATGGGGAGTATAGTAAAACTAATAAATGCCGAGTTTGGTCAAAATATCTTGAAAAACAAAATATTTTTTCATACAAAAACTTAATTTCCGACCGATCGTTCTTATGGCAGCTATATGATTTAGGGGTCCGATCTTAATAGGATTTTGCCTATATATGAGGGGTATAGTAAAACTAAAAACGCCGAGTTTGGTCGAGATATCTTGACAAACAAAATGTTTGTTCATACAACAACTTAATTTCCGACCGATCGTTCTTATGGCAGCTATATGATTTAGTGGTCCGATCTTAATAGGATTTTGCCTATATATGAGCAGTATAGTAAAACTAATAAACGCCGAGATTGGTCAAGATATCTTGACAAACAAAATATTTTTTCATACAACAACTTAATTTCCGACCGATCGTTCTTATGGCAGCTATATGATTTAGGGGTCCGATCTTAATAGGATTTTGCCTATATATGAGGGGTATAGTAAAACTAATAAACGCCGAGATTGGTCAAGATATCTTGACAAACAAAATGTTTGTTCACACAACAACTTAATTTCCGACCGATAGTTCCTATGGCAGCTATATGATATAGTGGTCAGATCTTAATAGGATTTTGCATTTATATATGAGGAGCATTGTAAAACTAATAAACGCCGAGTTTGGTCAAGATATCTTGACAAACAAAATATTTTTTCTTACAACAACCTAATTTTCGACCGATCGTTCCTATGGCAGCTATATGATATAATTGTCAGATCCTAATAGGATTTTGCATATACATATGAGGAGTATAGTAAAACTAATAAATGCCGTGTTTGGTCAAGATATCTTGAAAAACAAAATGATTTTTCGTACAAAAATTTATTTTTTGACCGATCGTTCCTATGGCAGCTATATGATATAGTGGTCAGATCTTATAGAATTTTGCATATATATATGAGGATCATTGTAAAACTAATAAATGCCGAGTTTGGTCAAGATATATTGACAAAAAAAATGTTTGTTCATGCAAAAACTTAATTTCCGACCGATTGTCCGTATGGCAGCTATATGATTTAGGGTCCGATCTGAGTAGGATTTAGCATATATATATGAGGAGCATTGTAAAACTAATAAATGCCGAGTTTGGTCAAGATATTTTGACAAACAAAATGTTTGTTCATACAACATCTTAATTTCCGACCGATCGTTCTTATGGCAGCTATATTTTAGGGGTCCGATGTTAATAGGATTTTTCCTATATGAGGGGTATAGTAAAACTAATAAATGCCGAGTTTGGTCAAGATATATTGACAACAAATGTTTTTTTCATACAACAACTTAATTTTCGACCGATCGTTCTTATTTCAGCTATTTGATAAAGTGGTCCGATCTTAAAGGATTTTGCCTATATGAGGAGTGTATAGGAAACTAATAAATGCCGAGTTTGGTTAAAATATCTTGAAAAACAAAATGATTTTTCGTACAAAAATTAATTTTTGACCGATCGTTCCTATGGTAGCTATATGATATAGTGAACAGATCTTAATACGATTTTGACCTATATATGAGGAGCTTAATAATACTAATAAATCCGAGTTTTGGTCAAAATATCTTGAAAAACAAAATGTTTTTTTTCTTACAACAACTTAATTTTCGACCGATCGTTCCTATTTCAGCTATTTGATATAGTGGTCCGATCTTAATAGGATTTTGGTCTTTATATGAGGAGTATAGTAAAACTAATAAATGCCGACTTTGGTCAAGATATCTTGAAAAACAAAATGTTTTTTCATACAACAACCTAATTTTCGACCGATCGTTCCTGTTTCAGCTATTGTTTATAGTGGTCCGATCTTAATAGGATTTTGTCTTTATATGAGGAGTATAGTAAACCCATATAATGCCCGTTGGTCAAGATATCTTGAAAAACAAATGTTTTTTCATACAACAACCTAATTTTCGACCGATCGTTCTTATTTCAGCTATTTGATATAGTGGTCCGATCTTAATAGGATTTTGCCTATATATGAGGAGTATAGTAAACTAATAAATGCCGAGTTTGGGTCAAGATATCTGAAAAACAAAATGATTTTTCGTACAAAAAGTTAGTTTTTGACCGATCGTTCCTATGGAGCTATATGATATAGTGGTCCAATCTTAAAATGATTTTGCATATATATGAGGAGCATTGTAAAACTAATAAATGCCGAGTTTGGTCAAGATATCTTGACAAACAAAATGTTGTTCATACAACAACTTAATTTCCGAACGATCGTTCTTATGGGCAGCTATATGATTTAGCGGTCCGATGTTAATAGGATTTTGCCTATATATGAGGGGTATAGTAAAACTAATAAATGCCGAGTTTGGTCAAGATATCTTGACAAAAAAATGTTTGTTCATACAACAACTTAGTTTTCGACCGATCGTTCCTATGGCAGCTATATGATAAAGTTGTCAGATTCTAATAGGATTTTGCCTATATAAGAGGAGTATAGTAAAAACTAATAATGCCGAGTTTGGTTAAGATATTTGAAAAACAAAATGATTTTTCGTACAAAAAGTTCGTTTTTGACCGATCGTTCCTATGGTAGCTATATGATATAGTGGTCAGATCTTAATACGATTTTGACTATATATGAGGAGCTTAATAATGCTAATAAATACCGATTTTGGTCAAGATATCTTGAAAAACAAAATGTCTTTCATACAACAACCTAATTTTCGACCGATCGTTCTTATTTCAGCTATTTGATATAGTGGTCCGATCTTAATAGGATTTTGCCTATATATGAGGAGTATAGTAAAACTAATAAATGCCGGTTGGTCAAGATATCTTGAAAAACAAAATGATTTTTCATGAAACCTAATTTTCGACGATCGTTCCTATGGCAGCTATATGATAAAGTTGTCAGATCCTAATAGGATTTTGCATATATATATGAGGAGTATAGTAAAACTAATAAATGCCGTGTTTGGTCAAGATATTGAAAAACAAAATGATTTTTCGTACAAAAATTTAGTTTTTGACCGATCGTTCCTATGGCACCTATATGATATAGTGGTCAGATCTTTATAATTTTGCATATATATATGAGGACCATTGTAAAACTAATAAATGCCGAGTTTGGTCCAGATATATTGACAAACAAAATGTTTGTTCATGCAAAAACTTAATTTCCGACCGATTGTCCGTATGGCAGCTATATGATTTAGGGGTCCGATCTAGTAGGATTTAGCATATATATATGAGGAGCATTGTAAAACTAATAAATGCCGAGTTTGGTCAAGATATTTTGACAAACAAAATGTTTGTTCATACAACATCTTAATTTCCGACCGATCGTTCTTATGCAGCTATATGATTTAGGGTCCGATGTTAATAGGATTTTCCTATATATGAGGGTATAGTAAAACTAATAAATGCCGAGTTTGGTCAAGATATATTGACAAACAAAATGTTTTTTCATACAACAACTTAATTTCGACCGATCGTTCTTATTTCAGCTATTTGATAAAGTGGTCCGATCTTATAGGATTTTGCTATATATGAGGAGTATAGGAAAACTAATAAATCCGATTTTGTTCAAGATATCTTGAAAACAAAATGATTTTTTCGTACAAATAGTTAGTTTTTTGACCGATCGTTCCTATGGCAGCTATATGATATAGTGGTCCAATCTTAAAAGGATTTTGCATATATATAAGGGGCATTGTAAAACTAATAAATGCAGAGTTTGGTCAAGATATCTTGACATACAAAATGTTTTTCATACATCTTGGTTTCGACCGATCGTTCCAGCTATTGATATAGTTGTCAGATCCTAATAGGATTTCGCATATATATGAGGAGTATAGTAAAATTAATAAATGCCGAGTTTGGTCAAGATATCTTGAAAAACAAAATGATTTTCGTACAAAAAGTTAGTTTTTGACCGATCGTTCCTATGGCAGCTATATGATATAGTTGTCCAATCTTAAAGGATTTTGCATATATATGAGGAGCATTGTAAAACTAATAAATGCCGAGTTTGGTCAAGATATCTTGACAAACACAATGATTGTTCATACAACAACTTAATCCGAACGATCGTTCTTATGGGCAGCTATATGATTTAGCGGTCCGATGTTAATAGGATTTTGCCTATATATGAGGGGTATAGTAAAACTAATAAATGCCGAGTTTGGTCAAGATATCTTGACAAAAAAATGTTGTTGTCTACAACCACTTAGTTTTCGACCGATCGTACCTATGGCAGCTATATGATAAAGTTGTCAGATTCTAATAGGATTTTGCATATATATATGAGGGTATAGTAAACTAATAAATGCCGAGTTTGGTTAAGATATCTTGAAAAAAAAATGATTTTTCGTACAAAAAGTTCGTTTTTGACCGATCGTTCCTATGGAGCTATATGTTATAGTGGTCAGATCTTAATACGATTTGACTATATATGAGGAGCTTAATATGCTAATAAATCCGAGTTTGGTCAAGATATCTTGAAAAACAAAATGTTTTTTCATACAACAACCTAATTTTCGACCGATCGTTCTTATTTCAGCTATTTGATATAGTGGTCCGATCTTAATAGGATTTTGCCTATATGAGGAGTATAGTAAACTAATAAATGCCGAGTTTGGTCAAGATATCTTGAAAAACAAAATGATTTTTCAATAACCAATTTTCGAACGATTGTTCCTATGGCAGCTATATGATAAGTTGTCAGATCCTAATAGGATTTTGCATATATATAGGAGTATAGTAAAACTAATAAATGCCGAGTTTGGTTAAGATATCTGAAAAACAAGGATTTTTCGTACAAAAATTTAATTTTTGACCGATCGTTCCTATGGGAGCTATATGATATAGTGAACAGATCTTAATACGATTTTGACTATATATGAGAGCTTAATAATACTAATAAATGCCGAGTTTGGTCAAGATATCTTGAAAAACAAAATGTTTTTTCTTACAACAACTTAATTTTCGACCGATCGTTCCTATTTCAGCTATTTGATATAGTGGTCCGATCTTAATAGGATTTTGTCTTTATATGAGGAGTATAGTAAAACTAATAAATGCCGACTCTGGTCAAGATATCTTGAAAACAAAATGTTTTTTCATTAACAACTAATTTTCGACCGATCGTTCCTATTTCAGCTATTTGTTATAGTGGTCCGATCTTAATAGGATTTTGTCTTTATATGAGGAGTATAGTAAAACCAATAAATGCCGACTTTGGTCAAGATATCTTGAAAACAAAATGTTTTTTCA